>JBBBWG010002126.1:0-33852 GCA_037176905.1 Azolla pinnata
ATTATAATCGATCGGTTAATCCATGGATCGAGCATGCTATGTATGGGTTTATAAATGATCAATCGATATTATCAATCGGCCACGGGCCGCTAATCCATGTCGACGGGCTTGGGCGTGCGATATGAATATTGCAGGGAAATACACGCCGCAGTACGTGTGGCTCAGGAACGAGCTCGCGTCGGTGGATAGGACGCAGACCCCGTGGCTCATCGTCGTCTTCCACTCGCCGTGGTACAACAGCAACGGATACCACTACATGGAGGGCGAGACGATGCGCGTGCAGTTCGAGGCGTGGCTCGTCAAGGCCAAGGTCGACATCGTCTTCTCCGGCCATGTCCACGCATACGAGAGAACGGTGAGAATTTCATGAGCTAATGATCCACTAGTCTATGCAGCTAAATGTCATTGGTATCCTTGGTTCATGATGATGATGATGATGGTGATCCATGATGCAATGCATTGCAGTATCGGTACGCGAACATCGACTACAATATCACCAACGGGGACTGCATCCCGAAGCCCAACCCGTCGGCGCCCGTCTACGTGGTTGTCGGCGACGGCGGAAACGCCGAGGGCCTCGCCGGCCAGTGAGCTCATCTTCCTTAATCTCATGATCCTTGCATTCAAGGCTAAGTTCATGTCCAGCTAGCTTTAATTAGCAGGGTTCAATTAGGGTTTAGTTAGGGTAGTTTGGTCCATGCCGATGATGGATCGATCGTTGTTAATATTGACATATTGCTTGCTTGCTTGGTTGAATGGGATGGATTTGGATTTGGATTACTAGGTTTACGCAGCCGCAGCCGGCGTATTCGGCGTTCCGTGAGGCAAGCTTCGGGCACGCCATTCTCGACATCAAGAACCGCACGCACGCCTACTACTACTGGCACCGAAACCAGGACGGCGCCGCCGTCAAGGCCGACTCCCTCTGGCTCACCAACCAGTACTTTAAGGCCTAATTACTACTCAAATGTAATTCATTTATGGCCATTTGCCACGCACGCATTATAATTATGCAGGCAAACTTGCCATGGATCGAGCGCCCTTGTGCGTGAATAAAGACAGAATACCCTCCATCATCAGATCCGAACTTATCAGCTCTGGTACAATTGTCTACTCAAGAAATGTTCCCTGCAGGCTAATTCCTGCATACCTTGTCACAACACTAATTTGCCTCTCATCACACCACTGTGATGATACTCTTCCCTTTGTATCCAAACACCCATTTTGGACTTGGGATTGAATTGAAATGATTGCTGATTCGTTACAAGTTCAAGATATGTTTGGTGGGCAGTACTGGGTATGTTTCTTTCGAGGCATCTAAAAGATCGGATCAATTTGACATGTGCACCTGTGTGTGTGTGTATGTGTATGTTGGCCCAAGAAGGTTTTAATGCATCTTTCTTTTCACTTAGAGATGTGTTCTGAATGCTGCGCCGTATATAGGTGCGACGACGTTGCTGACCTAGAGGCCATTGCGATCGAGAGCAATGGGGAGCTTGCAATTGTGGTGGAGGAAGTCCAATGACTGCAACACATTACATTGGCACGTTGGAATCGTAAAACACATAATCGTATGCTAGATCTCTGTTCTTTCGCATGTTAATCTCTTATTGATGTTGATCAATATAATTAAAATATAGAGCGTATTTCAATTGACCCTACAATATTGGGTTCACACTCATACTTATTGCTTTTTCTATAAAATGCATAGTGTACATGTTCATACTACATTAAATATACTAACACCTCCTTTTAAGTTGAACCGCCTACTCCGCCTACTTTTTTTCTTTGAATAGTATTGAGACCGATCTTGGAACAACGTTTCCAATGCTTTTTAATCGATACTAGCTCTGTCAAAAAATCAGCCCACACAGTGTTTGTAGAATTGTAATGAATATAGAAAGTGCTTTCGCACCTATTAAATCTCTCTTAAAGTGATCCCTTGCTTAAATATGCTTGTTTTGATAAATTATCTTTGGTTTTCTACTAACCTAATACGTGATTATCATCACAATAAAGTTTCAATTCTGATAGCTAGTTTGAATATATCTAATTGATCTTGAAAAATAGTTTTAATTTAAACCTTCCTTCTCATGTCAGAGTTACAACTATATATATTCAATCTCCATACTAGATAGAGCAACTGAATCTTGTCTTTTACTTCTTTGAAAAATTGTTTCACCAACAAATAAGAAAATCATACCTCATGTCGAGAGGTATCAATATCCCCTCCTCAATCAGAACCAACTAACCACAATGTGGTGCTTCAAGTTAAGTACCATTTCTGTGGAAAGAATTTTGTAATTGGAAGTTATGGTAAGTGTTTGCGAATGGGTAACTCCAAGATTATTCAAAAGTCTTAACAAAAAATCTAGCACAAAAGGATAAATTGAGTCTTATACAATTTACCAAATACTTAATACTTCTCTCAATTTCATGACATAGAATTAATGTGACCATGATTTCTTCTTCTATTGGTGTTGAAGAACAATCATTTATTGATAGCTTGCATGGAACAGTCATTGGAGTGTGACTAGGTTGCAATCTATTATGTCTTACTTTATATTTACTTTTAAAAAAAATAAGTAATGTATTTTTCCACTTTATTTTAGTAACCTTAATTCTAAGGAAATATTTTAATATTCCTAGGTCGAACTTTTCCTTTAGTCGTTTGAGCTCTCTTTAATTGACAATAGGGATATCATCCCCATATGCGTTAATAATTATGAAAAGAAAATTTTGCTTATGGATGTTGAGGTTCGACTCCACCTAAAGACACATGAATATAATGTATGTTAGATTATTATGTAACTTCAAATGTCACATTCTAGGAGAAATTTTTAAGCCATGCAATGACTATCTTAGCTTGCATACATACTGAGAAATTGGGGATCAACAATATAAGGAAATTGTTATTATATATATGTATATTTATCTAGATCTCCATAAAGGGAAGTTGTTTCTATATCGAAATGATGCAATTCACAATTTAAACTAACACGTAAGGTAAAAGGCAATCTTAAAGGAATATAAGACCTTAAGGTTGGAGCAAATGTATCTATAAAGTCTAGTCTAGGTACTTGTGTAAAGCCACGAGCAATAAGTCGTGCCTTGAACTATAATAAAACTTTATTTGCATCATATTTCCTAATTAAAATACATTAAATATTTGAGACAATTTTACGATCATTTAGAAGAGGGACTAGATCTCATTAATTATTTTTTGCTAGTGAATTGAGTTCACTCCGTATGGCTTATTGAGAGACACTATGAAGATCAGGCTTGGATGACAATTTAGCTTTAGGCGTATTTTCATTGGTTCTGTATCATCCACTATATTGTCACATGGGCGACTCCTCAACTTTTAGTTTTCAAATAGAAAACCTTCATGATAATTTTCATATATATGTCTACCCATGAGCTACCGTTCTTTTTTATTTTTAATTCCTCTTTTTCTTTTCCGGCTTCCTTTTCTTTTTCTTCTTTTCCTTTACTTCCACTACTCCATTTAAACCTTGTCAATTCCTACAAACAAAAGCCCAAGCAAGAGAGGAAGATGTCACAGACACACAAACTACAAACTATGATGGATTGTAGAAGATGGGGATATGTGCGACATGGCTACGAGCATGAAACTAAAAGTGATGAGGTCAGAAACTCTAGAAACGAGGACCAATGAGGCTATCTATATGCTTAGGAAGCTAGTAGTGATGCAAGAGCATGAGGACAATGATGAAGATAACGACAAGATAAAAGGAAACGTGAAGACTAGCATAATATGTTAGTGAGTGACGTTTTTTATCCCTTGACATGGATCAAAGAGGTTATAAGTATTTACATTGTGAGCTAAGGTACATGCATTAAAATATTCTAGAGAATAGTTTGGAGAATATTTTAGAATCTTCTAAACCTTCTAGAACCTTTTAGAATTATCTAGAGGTATGTAACTAGAGACTATTTTTAGATCAAGTATATCATATATAAATACATGCTCATATAAAAATGAATTACAAGGTATTGGGTCTTTTACTGTGACCATTTCACTACAAGGTATTGGTCTATTTGTCATGACTTTTGCCATGAAATTTCTTCTATAGTACTTTAGAAAAAGTCATGGCAAATGACATTTTCATTTTACCGCGACAATATCCGTGACTATTACAATGGGTTTTGCCACAGATATTGCCAGGAGGATATACGCTAGCATATATGCATGTATTTCCGCATGTATATATGCGGATATATACGTGAGTATATACATGAGTATACAAGAGTATATACGCTAAGATATACGCTCGTTTGCAACGACTATTTACGCACTCTTTGGCGTAGTTGTAGCTGCAACCTATATTGCTTTTACCGTGAACATTGTCATGAATATTACTCTAAATATTACCGCGACTTTTATTGGAACTTTACCGCGACCTTTGTTGGAATTTTACTGCGAGTATTGTTGCTAGTTTACCACGAGTATTGCTGCTAGTTTACCGTGAGCTTTGCTACAATTTTTACTGCGTGTATTGTTGGTCGAAGAACTTTATTGTGCGTATTGCTACTAATTTGCTGCAAGTATTGTTGCACGTTTGCCACGATTTTTGCTGTGAATTTGCTGCGAAATTGCTGCTAAGTTGCCGTGAGTTTTGTTGCAAGATTTTATCACAAGTTTTTCTGCAACTTTGTCACGAAAATTGATGCATTTTGCCGCAATTTTGCTGTAAATTTGCAGCAATGTAGCTGGAAAGTTAACACAATTTTAATGCAAATTATACGCTTATTTACTACAAAACTTGATCGCTTTGCAAGAAGTTCTAATGCTTAAATTTGTTGATCGAGTGTTGGAATGATCGATAATTAGCTGAATATTTAGATTTATAATTAAAAAAAGTCATATTAGGGATCTCAAATTAAAGTATAAAATATATATTGCAATGAGAAAAGTCTGAAATTACAATTCAAGTCAGGCATGTACAAGCTTAACCAAAAAAACTAAAAAGAAGGATCATACTCACTAGGGTTATTATCATCGTAAATATCTAACCCTAGTGACAGATGACCAGACCCGGGGTCGGTGTGGGTCGCCTCAGTGTCAGCCAGTGATTTTTGCGTTGCTTTTCTCAGGGTTGTACTCGAGTTCTTGACCATCCGCTACACCTTCGCCTGCATCCAAATTAATATTGCTGCTTGACAGTTCCAGTTGTATCCCCAAACCTCGGATCAACTGGTCATCCGTAATCACTCTAAGACTTGTGAAATACATCTATGACTCTTGTCGTGGATGTAACCAACGATATTCCTCCTCATACGGATACGGCAAGCGACCAACGACTTCCATATACACAAAAACAAGAACATTAATCAATTTAAATTATTTATAAAATCAATTAATTATATATTAAAGTTATCAATTTTAATTTATAGAGATACTTACAAACTCCGCCCTGAAAGCCCCAACACCTCCGCTACCCCATTTCACAGTAGACCCTAACCTGATCTAGGTCGCACGTGCAACGACATGTCAAGCAGAACATTTTGACGCCCCTCGTGCTAAGGCTGCCCTCCACTCAGCATCGTGAATGCTCCGGGGCCGCCCACCATCTAATCGTGGTGGTAATCCAACTGCCTCCCGATCTACTACTGCCCGAGCGCTCTTGTGTATCCGCTCTGATAGTTCGCGATATGCCTAAGTATGGTTTGACGAAGCCAAACTGAACTCATTACTAAGTGCTTGGGCATGGGGTACTAGGTGTGGAATGTAGATATTATCTACTTGATTACCCAATCTCTGTATGTCGAGGGGTCGTAAACATTCCAGACATATACTTTCACGAGCTCGAGGAAGTATTGACGCGCGACTCGACTCGACTAGAGTGATCAATGATGATGCCCCCACTGTTATCGAGGGTGTAGAATAATCGGTCGACATTATGATCATGACCAACTCGATTGCTACCAGAAGCGGTGACTTATCGTTTGATTTTCTGTGTAAAATCACAACGTTATCTATGTGCAATAATGCTTTCAAGATCTCATTCTCTCAGAACTACTTTCAAGTCTCTAATATTTCTTACCTTAATATTTTTACAATGTCAATAGCTTTTGATTGTGACATATGGGGGTCAACTTATTATTTGTCATTTTGTATTTCTTTTTCAGTTAGGATTGACATGCAACTTCCACATCTTTTATGACATGAAAAAATCGTGAATTGTGCCAAATTTACTCTCTTACACATTCCTTATATAAATCAACTCTATAGGTGGCCTTTGACAATTTTAAAAGCACTTTTGGTTTCACCTTTAGATAAGTTCTCAATTTCTCTCAAAGGTGAGACAACTACATTGTTGACTTCCATACTTGTCAACAATTGTGTTCTTGATTGTTAAGAAGAGGTTGCACTCCTTATATAAAAAATTATGGCCTTATTTCTTCTAGTTAGCAACCAAGCTCTTCAATGTTTTGAAATGTACATGGATTGTATTTAGATTCACACAAATCTCTAGACTTTGAGCATTGTCAAACATTGTTTCTTCATGTCATCCTCTATACATGTCTTGACCACTTTGTATTGCCTTGGCAATGGAACGAATGGATTAATTCATTATTATCTCAACTGTTGATGGACAGTTCTATGGAATGCCTTTGAATCATAGAACGTAACATTCGCGAGCTTCTGGTTTTGCAAGCACGAATGTACGTGTATTTTTTCTCTTAAAAAATCATAGTTTTTTCCTTTTTATCTAGAAAAATTTATATATATTTCTTAAAATTTAAGCATTTTATTAAATTTTACCATTCTTCTGGGCTGAAACATTCCTTTGGTGATTTATCAAATCTCAAATGCTCGAAACATTCTCGATTGCTATGCTTTGAATATCCACTTGAATTTGGGTAGTCAACACCCATCAAAGATGTTAACCTATACATTCATATCTTGAGTTTGAGTCAGCTTGACATGGTGTAGAGCTTCTCCCATGAAGTTGAAGATTGTTTTCACCTTCACCATGCTTCAGCAGATGCAAGATTTATCCTTAATAGTGGAGAAATCATGGATGGGTGATTTCTTCATGTGGCTGGTTCCTTCTCTGTTGTAAGCAAGATTCATCAGTCATAGTTGGGAAGAGTCATGGATGGGCGATTTCTCATGCGGGTACTTGCTTCTCTGTTGTAAGCAAGCTCAAATCATGGATGGGTGGTTTCTCATGCAGGTAGTTGCTTCGCTGCTGTAAGCAAGATTAAATCATGGATGGGTGATTTCTCATGTGGGTAGTTGCTTCTCTGTTGTAAGCAAGATCCATCCTTATAGTTGAGAATCATGTATGGGCGAGGGTTCTCTGTTGTAAGCAAGATTTAATCATGGATGGGCGATTTCTCTGTTGTAAGCAAGATTTAATCATGGATGGGTGATTTCTCATGCGGGTATTTTGCTTCTCTGTTGTAAGCAAGATCCATCCTTATAGTTGAGAATCGTGGATGGGCGATTTCTCTGTTGTAAGCAAGATCCATCCTTATAGTTGAGAATCGTGGATGGGCGATTTCTCTGTTGTAAGCAAGATCAAATCATTGATGGGTGATTTCTCATGCGGGTAGTTGCTTCTCTGTTTGTAAGCAAGATCCATCCGAGAAATCATGGATGGGTGAAATGCTTTCTCATTTGGCTAGTTGCTTCCCTGTTGTGACGGCTAACTAAAGGTCTCCACAATCCCTGCAACATATAAATCCGCTGGAAAATTGATCAAAATTGTTTCTTCAACAAGCGCAGCCATGACCATGGAACTCTGCAATTAGTCCTCATCAAGGCTTTCGAATCATGGACCCCGACAAGTCAGATGAACACGATTTCTCTTTCTTCCTCCGCGTTCTGGCACAATCTGCCCGCGATGGATCTGCATCATCAAGTTCTGCTCAGGAACACGCTGTCCTAGATGCGGTGAGTTTCTAAGTAGAGAAAATATTCCTAGTCTCTGCATTCTTTTTCCCGTTTTTCTTAAAATGCCGTGGAGGTTTGTTATTTCGATGATATTCCTTGTGCGATTTCGAAATCTTGAAAAGCAGCTCCGATTGACCACGTAAATGAGAAAAAGAGATGAATTTACGCAGTAATTCTTTGTAAGGGAGATAAATTGACAATATAATCCAGAAAAATCAGACGCATCAGCCATGACAATTCTCAAACAGACATACCATGGGGCTTTTTGGAATTGTGTATGAGCATTTTTGGAGCTTAAAAATGTTTGGGGATGTCTAGGAAAACTCAGGGGGTATTGCTGCAGATGGATTTGTATAAAAAGAAACGGAACACTGATTTCTGAGACATTAAAAGATGAATCCAAAAGGTAAACTCCTGCATTGCATTTAGAGTTGTTAGTCAAGCTGAGGAGAACGGTCGAAACAGAGATTGGGATAGAGGATTTTCCAGTTGCTTCAAAATCGAGGCTTTTCATAACACCTGTCTAGATCATCTGTATGGCAAGGTAGAAAGGCCATCGTCTCATCATCCTTAAGAGGAATTCCTTCTTGTTCATGCACCTATTGTATATACGAATCTATGTGGTAGGTAGGTATTGTTGTCTTTCTCATGTACTGTAGGTCGGTCCTGAAGTCCATGAGGGACGTGTAATTTTTTCCATCAGTATGAGATTGTGGGTGGTTTGTCCTGCAAGCCCTGCTATGAAGTGGTTAATGAACTGGATATCGATCAGGTAGCGTGAAGTTCATACCAATGGTGAAGCTGTTGAGTGTGTATAATGTACTCCCTAACTTAGTTGGCTCCCTTTAGTGCAAATTGTTGGCCTGTTGGATCCCATTTAGACCTTGCTTGGGAGAGTCATAGGGAAGAGTTGTGCAACAGAAAACCAAACAAGCTCATCATGATGCAAGTCAATCAAGGCCTGCACAAGTGAGATCCCAACCTACACAGTCCAAAAGAGTTAATTGCGTTATTAAGAAATATAATTCTACCTGCATCCATCTGAACCACAATATCATCACCCTTTTCTTTGAATAAAGTTCATTATATCAAACGTGCTTCTCTAGCTTCGAAGATCTCATCATCTTGAATCAGCCCATGTTGAAGATATTTTAAAAGTAGAATTGTAAACAAGTGTGTTTGTTCATGTCTGCATTTATGTTGCCCTGACATTATGTTGTACTCGGATATATCACAAAATTTTGAATAGCAAATATTTGCACTTTTTGATTGTCATACAAGTAGTATAACGCTTACATCCTTGGTATATTTGTATAATTTATACCTTGCTTTATCTGGCATGAAATTTTACAATACAGTTTTCACACACTTGGAATATCTTATCAATAGATATGTTGTGTGTTTTCACGTCATTGAGTTTTCAACCAGTAATAAGCTCACATGTGTTACTTATATTTGCAGATCAAGAAACTTCATTCGATGTGTGAAGGCCACATTGACCTTGTTGGCACTGTTAATAACCCAATTAACAAGATTTTTCAGAGGTCAATTGCATCGATTACCCAGTATCGCTCAAGCACAGGACTCCTAATGCTAGTATGTCTCAGTATAATATGTTACGGGATATGGATGCACAAGCACTGCACAAAATTGTACTTTTCAAAATTGTAGATTTGATTATGTTTCTATTTGCCAAACATCATAAACATTTTTCATAACTCTAGGAAGCCAAGTTTAGCTGCTACCACGTAACCTATATTTGAAGGATTTTATTCTAAAACTATATTTGACTATGTTTATTGTTACCCAAAGATACTATCCTTAGATCATAACTTTATGAAACGTCAAAGTGTATTCACTAATAGAAAACATTGCAAAGTTTGTATAGGTGATTGTTTAATATTAACTAATGGAGGTAGCATAAGGCGGGTATTATGGCTGATTTATTTTCTTCCAACCCAAGGTCAGTTCCAACCATTGATTCCATCCAATAGAGAGTTCTGGGGGGCATCATTATCTCTGTCTTCTCCCATCCTATACCTAGCTGAAAATTACACATTAGGATCATGTTTCTTTGCCATATTTGGCTTAAATCTTTTAGGGCCTCTGAAATAATGTTTTTTCTTCAAGCCTCCTGGTTTGCATTCTTCTGGCATTTAAGGAGAAATGGACAGTTAAATTCTGAGATGACCAATTTCGCTCATTCATCATGGCTAAGTATTTTTTTTCCAAGTATTTCCCAAGCAGTAGTTGGTGTGAATATTTCCTAGACCCTACTTGTACTCTACAGCATTTTATGGCAATGTCAGAATTTTAATAGTATTATGAGTAACAATCCTTAGTAGAAAATTTTGAATCGTTTTAAGGATTGACTTTCCTATTTTTCTAGTTTTTTAATGTGTGGACATATTCCCATGTATTTGAACTCCAAGTCTTTCTAGTTTTTCATGTATTTCTAATTTTTCTTGTTTCACAGGCCATACTTCAATTTTTCCTTGATTTTGGAGAATATGTTCTGCATGATGCAGACCCAAATCTGAACATTTTTTTCAAGTCTTGCTTGAGTCGGTATATACAGTTGAAGTATTAAGCATACATTTCTTTTGTATGAGGACAGCGATAAATCAGTTGATTTTCTCTGAGTGTTTAGAAATTTGGTCAATTTTACAGGTTATATGCGGATCCTGTTGTGGCTAGTGCTACACTCAATTTTTTGAATAGAAACAAAAAGAAACTTTTGCTGTCACATCCTACACTATTTCCACAGGCAATATATTTAATATGCTTAGCTAATGGCCGTTCTACTTATCCTCATAAAATTTATTATTGTTTAATTCACTTTATTGTCCTTGCATGCAGTACTTTCCTCTGTTGCTAAAACTGATTGCATGGAATGGTAAAATGTAAGTAACTCTACATTCTATGGTCTGCAAAAGCCATTGAAATTACCCACATGACGATGGTTTATGAATAAGATGCTGAATTATGAGAGCGTCTTTTTTAAGGTTCTCTTTATGCAAGATGAGAAATTTCTCTATTTCTGCTATCTGATAAATGGGTTGCAGTTCTGTTCGGATATTCTTAGTCAAACACCATAACATAGCGTTTCAATATCAAGTCCATAACCTAAATATCTTGGCTGGAGGTGGTTTTCTTTTGATTTGGTTGGTTGTGGCAGTGGAACAAAAAAATAAATTTTTTTACAGATACTACATAAGATATGATGAATGTCTGGGATACACGTCTCTCATTCATAGTACATGATAAGGATGTTTGATCTATTGTATTGAAATTATGATTTTGTGTAGGGTGGCTTTCAAATCATGTCATTGCGTTTGGACAGTTCATATTAAACTGTTCCGTAGGATTTTCAAAAGCATGAATCCTATAGGTCAATTAACTTGGATTTCTTCATTCTAATAGTTTGGATACAGATTTCTTGCAACTTTTCCCTGCGCTCATGGGATCGACATCCTTTCTACCCTTATTTCCAGCCCTGCTTGATCTTCCAAGTGAGTCTAGGTCTATCCCTACAAAGGCTGCTTTTTAGGGCTCTGCTTTTGCATGTTAAACTTTTGCGTCATTTATTTTCCTTTATGGAGAATCATGTAACATGGGAACTTTCTTGTATGGATTCCATTAATATAGTCTTGATGCTACGTAACTGGGAATCTTCTTGTATTAAACAGTTGGGTCCTTGATGACTTCTTTATGTGTCTTTTTTCAATCACCATTGACACAGAGGTATATGCAGTCATTAATAGGCACTTTTCTATGCATAAAAAGTTTTTCAGTATGTTGATTAATTCTTAATGATAAACTTCCCAAAATTTAACCAGTTTTCTGAAGACAAGAGTTTTTCTGCTGCTTCAACAGTTTTGGCTCAGTTTATGCACATTTAACCATTACATTAAAATAATATTTGCTACTGGATTTTTGCTTGCAGCTTTGGTCCTAGCCTTGGAGGACCTTGAGAGCCGTTCAGGTTCCTTACTAAGTGAAAACGTCGCTGCAGTTCAAAAGAGTCCAGCAGCAGAGGTACTAAGGAAATGAACTCATATGTACCTTTTGCATCTCAAAATATACAAATATTGAATCTGAGATGCTGTATATCGAATATCTCTACAGCATAAGAATATTCCACGATGTTTAGGGCTATGAAAAATTTTCAAGATGGTCCTTTCTGTATCTACCAGGCTCTGGTTGCATTAATGGATGAAGCTTACACAGGATCAAGTACTCCAGATCCAGGTGGTGACTCTGGTGATGAAGAATCAGCATCCAAGGATGAGGCAAAGGCATTATTTGCAGACCTTTTAAAGGACGAAAATGATGGTCTTGCAGTAAGTTACATTTTAACTGAGAAAAACATTCTTTATACCATTTTAATGAAACAACACACCAAGAGGGAGGTTGAGGTGGTATGCTCAGAGATGAAAAAATGAACGAGGAGTTACTGTGTCTTAGATTCACTATTCATAGACTTTTGTAGTTGAAAATGATTGCATCATAATAAGCCACTTGAAGGCACGAAAGAAACTTTATTCCATATCTTTCAGAAAATTATTCCACACACAGGGCTCAGTTGGTATACCCAGAACGGGCTTATTGCATATCCTTCAACAATTATAGTAGCCTTTCATAGAGGAGGCAATGATGTAAGATGTTAGTTTTTACAGGACAATCTGGCCTCTATGAGTAAAGAAGCTAGTCTTTAGATGATAGGAGAGGATGAGTCACACAATCGATGCTTTATTTTAATATTGTTCTGCAGTAAGTTTTCCAAGGACCTCTTGGTGTCACAAATTCTGAAGATATTTGCAATGTCTGAGATTATTTTCTATGTAATCTGTCACGCCATAAAGGGAAGAAACTTAAGATTTATAAACAATATTTCTCCCTTCTACATGTTTTTGATAGTAATACTTGTGGGGTTGATGTCTTTTTATCTAGTTTTTGTTTCACCCTATGCTCAATACCATTTCAGATCATAAAAGAAGAAAAGAAGTTTGCTACTTCTTTATTCTTGTGCTGAAATCTAACGACAATATTCTTGCTGAATATGATTTACGTATTCTCTGTAAATCTAACTCAATAAATCTCTAACACACCAAGTGTTTGAAACAGGAAAGACACTGGAAATCTCCAGAAATGGCTTCAGCTATAAAAGATGTTATGGGATCTGTACGCTCAGAAAGGCTTCAACATGCCATAAAGCTTGTTCCGACAATCTTAAAATTGTACTTTGGTGTTGCAATCAGAGATGTGAATGACTGTATGTTTCAAACTTAGTTTGTTGTTTAACCTGCTTTGTCTATTTCAGTGAGTTGTTTATTGGGAATATGATTATAATTTTGGCTACAAGAATTAACAGATTCAGTCTGGAAAAATATACACTGAAAGTGTGAATCAACTTGAATAGAAGCATTTGATTTTTATTTCCTATGAGAACTGTTGGCAATTTATTACCGAGCTAAAACTGCATAAAATCTGTTCAAAACTCACTATGATCATACTGCTAGATTTGAAATTTAAGGAGAGTTGTTACATGTGCATAATTATCACAAACTTATAACAAATGAAAGAATTTGTTCCCATAATGGTGTGGAGCATTTGAAATCAATACATGTGAAGGAAACATTGTCTGTTAATAAAACATCTGAAATAATTGTTTGCCACCTAAAAATTTCTTTTCTTTTCCAGCTTTGCTCTGTGCTTTGTTACCAATATTGTTCCAAAGGTTTGATGTGATGTTTCCTGATGAGAATTTCTGCCTAGAGGTTTGTTGAGGGATACTGTATTATTGTAGCCTTTCTTATTTCATGGTTTGATGAAGAGCATTTAAAAGAAAAAAATATTTGTTGACACAGGTACAAAAGGAATGCCTGAGATTCATGCTTACAGCCTTTGAAAGGTTTCCGGAACTAATATGCATGCTTAAGGTATAGTAAAACACATTTTACTATGGGAAACCTTCAGCTCATTGATGGATGATGCATTCTTTTGGGTTGATATGGCAGAAACCAATTGTTGACAAAATTTCCCAACCTTATGGAAGTGATGCTAAGGTACTTTCTTGTATTCAACGCAAACTGGAAATAGTCAGCACTAATCCTTTCTAAAAGCTTATTGTGCAGGCTGAGCTGGCGTTACAGCTCTGTTGGGCAATTGGAGAGCATGGAGGCTGCAATCCATCTTATAAAGGGGTCGTGAGAGAACTTTTTGAATGCATGGAGTTACTCTTGTTTGAAAATATTTCATCAAGGTAAAAAGTCTGTCTGAAGTTAATCATATAAAAGTGCTGCTTGATATCCATCTCTTATTTCAGTAGTGAATGTGCTTTAGAGGTGTAAGGATGCTGGATTCGTCTAGGAAAATAACAGAGGCTGATATTCTTATGAGGGCTTCCCAATCTCGATTACTTTGTGTTGTCGTAACTGCCATTACCAAGCTTGCAACTTGTCATCGAGAACTACGTCCAAGGGCACACGTTTGCTTGACTAAGGTCTGTGTTTTTTTATGATGGATCAGTGAACATCTCTTTTGGAACCACTGTAAGAACAAAGCATTCAACATTCCGCGTTAGGTTTTGTGTTTTAATCACTCAATAATAATAAGAGTCTTGCTACCTGAGAAACTCAGTTGAATTGTGAGCAACATCTCTTATAACATCCTAGATAAAAAATATCTGAATTCAAAGTTTTCCCCGCGCTTCTCATCTAAGCAATTCGGCATGTGCAGACACATTTCTTTTTAATAATGTCTGCACAAGCCGAATTGCGTATTCATTTGAACCATTGCCCTATATGCAAGCAATGCATTGTGTGGATGTAAGTACAGATACTTTTCTAACTCTTTTTTCTTGTAATTTTAATGAATGTGAGTTTCCTCAGGTTGCAAGGTCCCAGCAGGTCTTAGATAGGGTTGTGTGGAGGAGGGCTTGCGACTACCTTGGCCTCATGAATGAACCTGCAATTTGTTCCTCTATCCTTGGGCCATCGAATGCATCTGAAGTCAATATTCAGTGGGCTGATGCTCCTAAAACAGCAATTGCCCACATACCATTCCATTTGCTTCAAGGGACCGAGGGTATACTGGCTTGATTCCTCGGCTATTCTAGCTTCTGAAGTTGCTATTGGATACCCATGTCTGAAATAACGTCACGAAGCTTTTGTGTTGAAAGGATTGTGCTAATATTATGTGTTGTGCAGGTCCCCCCTTTCACGACTTCTCTCTTTCAGATCTGTTGGGTTGGAACTGAAGGTTGCGATCGGAACCATGCACAAGGCGTTCAATGGACAGAAAATACATAACCAGTGTGTATGTCAGTTATTTGTTGGTTTTTATTGTCATTTTACTTTTGAGAAGACCATTCCTGTTGGATGATGGAGCTGCTGCTCTAATGGACGTGTACCATTTTTAGATAAAGCAATTTTTAATCGAGTTGAGTAAAATTCGAATATTGCTTCAGCTCGATCATTTTTTTGCGGCGAGGCACAAAGAACTGAGATTAGAGATTCTATATATTATGCTAGGACTACAGATTTTTTTCTGCCTTGTTTTAGCATCGAATTAACTGGTGAAATCTCATCGAATCAGGAATTTAGTTCAGTTGTTCTTTGGCTGCATACATAACATCGATTGTTATTTGTGCGCCGTTTTGCACGCTATCCATATTTCTTCCTAGTGTGAAATAATATCGTTTCAGTGAAAATCGCATTTAGTTTTTGATATGTATGTTGTGATTGACTGAAATTCATGCAAAAATAACTTAGTATGACCATCTGTGGAGTGAATCAGAAAGAAAGAAGAAAGATATATTAACGCCATTATCAACATACTTTTGCAAGCTGCAAACGCAATAAAAAATTATTCGAGCATTCGAGATTGATAAATCACGAAAAGTATGTTTCAGACCAGAAGAATGGTGAGAATTTAATGAAATAGTTCAATTTTAAGAAACATGAACTAATTTTCCTAAAGAAAATAGTAAATGTTTGCAAACTTACATTGGTGCTTGCAAAACTACCATCTCTGCACCATCTTGACTATCGTAGCGCCAACACCTCCTCATTGCCCTCCTCCAGACTTGACACCTGTGCCCATGGACATAGATCTCTAGACCGCATAAATGGTTGCTTGGAGATCTTGTACGTAACTTGTACGTCTATAGTCGTGGAACACCTAAGTAATGCACTATTGTGAATGAGACCTGTAGTGATGTGGCAATACGTAAACAAAACGTAGTCGAGATCCATAAACTTACGAGTCAGCACGGATAGTTATTTTGTATGGATAGGTGGCGCTTTGAGGGAAATACCAAGGGGTATGGCACATGTATATAAAACCTGCGCTTGCAATAGCAAGGGTCAGACGTTGTAAGTGCTCAAGTAATATATTGTTCTTTGCGTACTTGTTTTGTTTTGTGTTCTTGCATTTTGTATCTTACATGCATAATATACAAGTGTTGAGCAAGTGTGTATGAAGTAAGGAAGTCTATTGCATTCTCCCCTACCACTTTGGGTATTACTCCCTCAGAGGGGATAACACTGTTTAGCGATCATAACACCATGAAGAGAGGAAGGGGAGTAGTAGATGGATGTCCTCAATTGAGGAGGACACTTTACATTAATTGAAACTAGATTTATCTTTCTTTGTAAAGATTCAAATGTTCTAATATTATCATATGCATCTCTTGATTCAACTTGAAATTCTCTAGTAAGCAATTGGTCGTTAATCTCTAGGAAACTTCGATCTAATTTGTCGAAATCACAAAATGATGCAAATGAGTTTGTTGATCCATTGTCATTCTCATCCTCTTGTTCTTCTAGTTGAACTTCAATTTGTGAACTTTGAAGTTCAACATCTTCCAAAATTGCTTGTGAATAGACTTCATGATTTTCATGAGAATTAGGTATTGATCGATCGTGGATTGATCGATCGACAACACTTCAAAGTATGATTAAAGAAATGGAATCCGGCTTATTAATATGTAGAAAGCAAGACAAAAAGCACAAAAAACTATAAGTAGAGAGGAAGGGCTATGTATGTATGCACATAGATACATGCATACATGTGTGTGTGTGTGTATGTGTGTGTGTGTGTGAGAGAGAGAGAGAGAAAGAGAGAGAGAGACTAGGGGGAATGAAGTAGGAGCGTAACACGTAATAGTTTCACTCGCTCTGTGCAACATAAAATCAATGTTTTCAGCCCAAAACCAGGGCCAGGGCCTAAATACGCATCTTCTGCTTAAGTACGCACCTCCCTCTCTAGATCAAGATGCATTGTCATAATATTTGGGCTCTAGAGCTCCAAATGTAAGTGTCCGGGTGGAACCACTCGTGTTTTGAATCAGGAGATGGATAAATTACCAAGAAAATATGATTTTAATTGAAGAAGATTGTTACAATTGTCTCCCCATATTAAGAGAACATACTAATATAATATATAGAAATATTTGAGGGAGTTAGGATTACAAATATTGAAGACTAGATTTAGATAATAGAGAGATTAGAAAGATTAGGTTTGAATAAGAAATATTAAAGATTAAGTTTAGATTAAAGATATTAGAGATTTGGTTTAGATCATTAGCGATAATAGAGAGATTAAGATTAGATCATAAAAAATATTAGGTTTTTAAAAAATAAATTATAGATCATAAGTGATAGAGATCAAGGTTTAGGTGAGATAGATTAAGATTAAAAGTGAAAATTAGAAGAGATTAGGGTTTTGAAATCAGGTATTAGGTTATTGGAAGTAGGTATTTGGGTTTAGATATATGAAATTAGGGTTAATTTCTTCTAAGCCTATGATCTTCCTCCCCTCTCTCCCTTCCCCTCTATGCAAACCACTCCTTATATAGGTTGTGGAGTGGGTCGCCATAAGTAGAAACGTAAGGAAATGTTGGGGAAAAATGTTGGGAAAAATGTAGAAAAGAAAACGTAGAAGAAAATATAGTAAAAGAAGCATGAAAAAAATAATATGAGAGTTGACTTTGTGATCAATGCTTTATAAACTTACTATTTTATTCCACTCCAACCTTCTTAATTCACGTTTATTTTGTTTCTTGCATCTTTTCTTGTTCCATTTCAATATTCCTTCTCTCTGTGCATTTCACATCATGCGTCTAAAATATCAAGACACTCATCGCCTCCAAAGCTGCACATTCTCTAGTATGTGCCAATGAAGGTGGTGTGAACATATTTTTCTAATAAGAGATTAGTCTTTAGAAAGAATAAGATTTTAATTATAGAAGATAATTACAATCATCTCCTCTGATCAGCAGAACACATATATATTTTAGAGATCAATATGAGGGAGTTAGAGTTATAAATATTAAAGACTAGGTTTAGCTAATAGAGATTAGAGAGATTAGGTTTGGATAAGAGATATAAGAGATTAGCGAAGATTAGGGATTATCAAAGAGATAGAGATTTGAAGAGATTAGGATTTAGTAAAGAGGTTAGAAGAGATTAAGGTTTATAGGAGATATTAGAAGAGATTAAGGTTCAGGTGTTAGGGCTTTCAAATAAGGTATAGGGTTTTGAAATATGATATTATGGTTTGAAAGTAGATAATAGGCCTCAAATAGTTGAGATTAGGGTTTTCTTCTGAGACTATGCTCTTCTTCCTCTCTCTCTCCCTCACCTTCTTTCTATGCACACGACTAGTTATATAGGTTGTGGAGTGGGTTGCCATAGAAAAAAAAATATAGGGAGAAAAACACAAGAGAAAAAATTAAGAAAAGAACGTAGAAAAAAGTAGAAAAATAAACGGAAAAAAAGTAAAAAAAGGCAGTATGGGAGTCAACCCTATGACCTATGTTTTTTAAAGTTAATACTTTATCCATCGCCCCTCAATTCAAAAGATTGTTATCTGCTTAAAGGGATGAGAAAGGAAGAACACTTAACTCTTACTATTTCTTAACTTCGAATGAAAATACTTTTACAAGTTCGATGAGGGAGGAAAAGTTTGCTATGACCTCCTCACTTTATGCTTTCATTTGTTGCTTATATTCTTCTTCCTTAGTTTTTGCATTCCTTCTCTCTATTTTAAATGATACACCCAAAACATTAGGACAACGTACTTAAGTGGGAGGCTATTATACAATGGACAAATGCTCGAAGGGCTAGAGTAATGTTTGTCGGAACAAATACCTTGCGATAGGGTATAAGGATTGTAACTCCAGTCCGTGCGTTTTTGCTAGGCACACAAGTAGTAGTGGAAAAACATGCTCCGTAGATCACCAAAGAACGTTGTGGAGTTAGGAGCTTGCTACGATTACCTCATTTAAGGAAGTCAACGATTAATATGATCAAGGAGAAGTTAAAGATGAAAAACATGGATAATGTATGCCGCCAAACAAGATCCTCAACTCACGATCCCGTTGAGGTTGGATTACATTTGGATGAGGACAATGTTCTAATTAATAGTTCAAAAGAGGATGAAAGCTCTAATATGTCGATAAGTGGTTCTAATATCAAAGATTGAGATATTATTAGCCATATTTGTGGGTTTAACTATACAACATCATTGTATTAGATACCTTTTGTAACATAAAATCGTGTAATTATTATGTTTATGTTTATGTTTATATTTCTCAATATATCATTGAAAAAAATTATGCATATATACATTTTAACTAAAGTCTTAATATATAGTGATCAAAGTTGCTATATATTTAGTATTAAAGGTCAATGTAGCTGATTAATAAATACTTATCATTTCTTCACATTAAAAAACATTTAGTTATTTTATAACCATAAAATTTTGGATGAATTTTCATTTCTTTAAATTTCTCTAGCTATAACCAAATTGTAGGAATTTTTGGCCTCTTTTTTAATTTATATAATACAAGTATCAAAGTATTTTAATCAAACCCTCAAAACCTCCATCAACAGGACATGTCTGTGACAGAGTACACCTTCACAATAAAGGAGATTTTCAATTACACTAGGTTTCATCAATGTAGTGGTGGACAAGGAAAAAATGATGTAGATCTACTTGGGAGATCCGGAGCAGTGATATGGCACATTTAAAATGGCCATATGCTCAAGGGAGTCACCAGCGTCCTCGATTTGCAGTTGATGTTGCTCATTGAAGAGAAGTGCACGAAGGAAGTGAAGAGAGGGCCTTCGGACGGATAGATGTTGTATTTACAATCATTTGGATGGAAGAATACAAACATCTATCGGCCAATTGTAGGTATATCATTGTTGGGTGGTGTGGACCCAAATATTAGCAAATAGAGAACATTCTGGCCAAATTTTGGAAGATTATATAACTATGGGTATGTGGGCATTACTGATATCGATATAGTTGGCCTCTGTTGACAATCGTTCTTGCTCACGTTCATGATTTGGTCAAGCTAATAAATGTTTCCTCCCTCCCATTCACGTAGAGATGCTTTGGCATCAGATTCCCTTGTCTTGGCCAATGCGTAAACACACTTCGATGACAAGCAGTGATGCTTCCAACTTACCTCTATTGTGTTACCATTGTGAGTGTTGCTATTGCCTCACCCCGTCATCAAGGTTGTTGTGGTTGCTCGAGCTCTTGACAATCATCGATTGTTGCCACTACCATCACTACTGTATCTGCTTTGCCCTATATCTCGAATTCTTGTGTATGTACTGAGTGGGGCTGAGAGACCCAACTGTTGTGTGAGGGGACAATGCTTACCTTTCATCTCATCGACTACTTGACTAGTGAATTCTTGTTCCAAAGGGCACTGATGATATTGGGCCAAATGTGGGGGAATCACTTGTTTTGATCTTATCTAGGTAGCTTGACTTATGCTTGAGTTTGAAGTAATTTTTTGTAATAGTGAATCATGTTAATAGACTTTGAGTCTTTCCAAAACTGTATGTGTGTTAATAAAATCCTGCTTTCCATGGACTAAGATTGTCAAGCCATTGGTGACAGCTATCAACATTTTTAAAGTGTCCTAACCACATCAAGATATCATCTGATTTTAAACCTCAGAAAATAGGGGTTGGCCAAACTTCAGGGTTGGTCAGTGAAGATTTGTGCCAGTCTAAAAGGTTAAGCAAAGTTTGGTTGGACTTGGGCCAAGGGACAACTATAACTTCAACATTTTCAAATAGGGAGAATTATCGAAAAAAGCCTCACAAAATATAAAACTACATTTTAATGCCTATTGAAGTAAAAAATTACAAATTAACACCCAATTAATTCCACCGGTATTGATTTTATTCCTAATCGCTTCCCACTAATTTATCCTAATCGATTACCTTACTATATTCGATTACCAAGAGTTAGTAATTTTAAAATCTAATTAATTGGTTCATGCATTAATTTGGTAACAATCATGTAATTGAGCGTTAATCAATTAGTCAATTTGATGTTAATTGAACTCACAATTAATGAATTTGGTCTTAGTCAATCAATCACACGTTAATTTTTAAAGCTAGGCATTAATTTGTAATTCTAGTTTTAGTAGGCATTAAAATGTAATTTATAATTTTCTTTTGTGTTTTTTCATAATTTTCCCTTTCAAATATATCAAAATTTACAGTATGCCAAACACTATAACAAAGGCATACAAGAACACTGGATGGAATCGAACTACTGAAATTGCACATTAACCAAATGAATCTATTTCGTTCCATTCAAGGCTTTTTCCAAGAACATAGTTTCGATATGTATAACGTTAAAATCAATAGAGTGTCGAAACAGATCGAGAGGTTTTTCCCAAGATATCCAAATAGCATCAAAGTAAGAGGTGCATCTGCTATACATTCCAGCTAATAGAAACAAAAAAGGCATGAAATGAATCATCATACCCACATGTCAAGAACAGAAAAGGAACAGGATGTAAGTAGCACAAAGGATGAAAGGACCACACTGTAGATGAGATTATTTGTTCTGTTTGACAAAACTTAATGTTGATTACTTCACACAATGGCAGATAGAGAGAATACGCAAATGCTAATGATAGTGTCGAGGCAAAAGGCACTCTTTACACTATTACTGAAAGGAGAAGGAATGTTTTAACCATCAATTTAGTCACATCACAAGGCTTAATTAAATAAACCGAAGGGACCTCAGCCCCTTATAGGCAGACCATACTTCCCAGAAGCATGAATGGAAGTGTGCTTTCAAGATTTGTACACTTCTATCCACTATGATTTATCACTATTACAAGCACTAATGAAATAAGATTTTGCCAAGAGCAGCGTGGCGACTGCTTATAAAACCATGTTGGTAACACCAGAGACCAGAAAAAGGATACATAGAATGGTACCCATGATCAAAGAGGTCCGAATTATCTTCTTTAGTTTGTTAGGGTGACTATAAAAATTGCAGAATCTGTACATTATTTGGATCCATGTTCCAACCATGGACTCGCCATCTAGGTAAAACACCTGGGAAAAGGACATACACTATCATAAACAAAGATCGGAAAAAGAAATTGTCACTTTGATATGACATTTTTAGACAAGTTGAAGTCAAAATGTGGCTGTACACAACGCTAAATAAACAGAGTTAGGACATATCATTAGAGTATTAAAGAGAACTAAACCCTACATTCTAAGCTATACAGATGATGAATAAAAAAACAGTGGCATGAGCCACATTGATTTCTGCAGGAAAACATGAATGAAACTATACTTTTCATTCATTAAAATGATAACCCCAGAATAAAAGTAAGACAAACATATATGCATCAATGAAAAGCAAGATTCTACCGTGAATAAAGATTGAAGAATGGTTTTCTAATATGACAGCAAAATTGGACTGGAAATCAAACAAGATGCTCAACCCTCAACAAACCAAATATGAGTATATTACCGGTGCACTATTCAATAACACCATCGCTGCTGATATCGAGAATGTATATGTGAGAAGCCGTATGATCATGCCTGGGAAATTTCGAAATAAAGATGAATGGACAAAAGGAGAGTATAGTTGCCGTGGCCAATATTTGGTCAGTTCCAGAGAATAAATGAGGTCCTTGGGTTGCCCGACATATACTAAGTTATGATGGCAAGAAGAATCTGCAGCCTTGCACTCTGACGCCAAATGCTGGAACTTTATGTCAATCAACGCTTCTCCATGCCTTAGTAATGGCAATAGACACGACCAGTTCTTCTGTAATATAAAAATTAATAGGCACAGGTTTAAATTCTCTCTTTCATTCTCTTTTACATTCTAATGGTAAGTGAATTTTTTAAACCGATATGCCCGAGTTCAAATCGCAAACCATTTGCATTGGTTTCTACATGTCAGTGTAGACTTTAGGGTCTGATCACATGGACCTCTAGCATGTCAATACAACAGAGTCAACTGGGCTAATGTTTTTTGGGATTTGCATGACAGATTATATCATGGCACTGAAATCATAAATTTAAGATATCACAAGTTTTGGACCTCATAATATTCTCAGCCCCTCTAGATGTCGTCCTTCCTCTATTTATTTAACAATCTATCTATTAATTGACCTCACTTCTCTTCCCTCTCTCTCACACACACTAACTTCTCCAAACAATATTAACATGAATTTGAGCTAAGAAGACTTACATCCGAACAGTTCAACTCTTCGATGTTGCATTTCTGTTGTCCAATGAAATCGGTTGCCTTCAAGCAAAAGATTCGTTGTGATACATTCAAACCATACAACTCCAGAGATGTTTTGAGAAACAAGAGAGTATCATTAAGGCAGATTGGATCACGCATTATGCCTCCCTGCATCGTAAGATTCTCTTGCGGAACACAATAACCTTCTGTTGAAATGTAAAAAGTTGGCGTAGGAGGAAAACCTTCAAAAATCTTGTTTAATTGAGAGGTATCATCTCTTAAGAAGGATGAGGTCTTGAGGTCATGTAACTGCAAAAGCTGAACCCAATCTTCCAAGCTTTTTAATTTAACCCCTCTCGCCTCAAGAATTGAGTCCCCAGGTATCAAATGTCCCGCTAATGGTGAGCTTGATTCAATGTGTGACACCTTCATTAAATTTTAGGAGTGGTGAACTTTGATCATGTAAGCATAAATTTTCAAAGGCACAACTTTCAGTTACTCAATATGAATCACATGCTTGCTTACCACTGGGCATTCATAATAGAGGTAGAATGGAATAAGCAGCACAGGAAGTAGCAGCAAAAAGAGATAACAGACACAGCATAGCTGCACAAGATGCCAAACACCACGTTACAGAATGTAGATATACGCCTAGGACAAATTGGACGTGTGTGTGTATGAACAATTGCTTACAAAAATATTCTGCCAGACTCCGGCCGAGTAAATTCGGAGAGCATGAATAGGGTTTAGTTGCTCCATTCTTTCTTCATTTAAGGCTACAAATGCTCCAGGAACAAGGAATGCTAGAAATATTGCAATATGCTCGATACATACACCCTCACTGTTTAAATTTATTCAAAATCCTGCAAAAGAGCTTGTAAGAGGCTCTAGAAAGAACAGTTATTATTCTCAAAATAAATTTGAGCAGAGATCTGCAACTACTATGTAGAGTAGATATAATTGGAATAAAACCTTGCTGCAGCGAGAGCATGACCAAACTCATGAAATGCCACTGAAAATGCAGTAGCTAATATCATATAAGGAAAATCACTCCAAGGCACATTGATTCCTGGAACCTTTAAATCCCACGAAATGCATGAATCATAAATTTGATGTTTATGAAAACATAAAAATAAAGGCATGGCACACATTTGTAGAGTGGCCAATGCCAACAGAGATAAAAGAAAATCTGGTATCAACTTTTTCAAAAGGGGAAAAAGTAACCTGTTAGAAATAAAATTTACATGCAGTATCTGATAGAATTTCTGGTACATCTAAGCAGAAAATAGTTTGTAAATGAAACATATATATCTATCAGGACCACTCTTTCAATGATAGAATAAGATATATTAATGTGAACAAGAATTTCATAAAATATATGACCTAAATTCCTCACCAGTAATGTCATGGTTTCCTGTTCTTGAATAAACCCATGTGCTGCCTGATCACCACCTAATTTAGCAAACAGATTACTGACCTGTAAAAGCATCTGCATATGATATAGAAAATCAAGTGAGAGTCACACGACGTATAAGCATCCACAGCTTCAACAATGGCAGACGAACAGAAAGATCCCATAAAAAACTTACCAGGAGAATGGAAACAGCCATGGATATCAAACCAAACCCGATCCCAAGATTAAACCAAGGTCTCAAAAACCTGTATCGAAACACATAACACAAGTCCAAAGATTCATACTAATGGCCAAGTGAAGTACTATTTATAACAAGATTTTCATTGTTAGGTTATGTTGAACATTTCTCACCCTTTAAGTGAACTGTAAAAATTCAACCTTACGATATTTACTTCACTGATACAAACCCCAGGAAGAAAACATCTCACATGGATAAGATCCAGTACATCGTCAAAATATATAATGAATTTAACATGATGCGCATTCAAAACATGCATTCTCACTGAGATTTGTATGAACTTATGCACAAACTATGAGAGGAACTTGGTTTTATATTAACACTCACAATACTGTATTCTTCAACCAACCACCCTTTGGTGAAGATTATATTAGGTGGAGCATAAGGTTAAGTGACCAATGTTATCCACAAAAACCAGCTCTCGATTCACAAACTCAGGTGTGAGCTTACCTCCCACAGAGACAGAAAATACCATAACTGATCAATATTATAACTTATTGGAAAGCTTTAACATCTCAGGTTTCTGTTCTAGGGTCTATCTCATTACCGTTATCATTTGTCGGGACAAAATCAATTTTAGCTGTTCATAGTTATTTAGGAAAGGCTAGTGATAGTGATTTTTTCATGAAAACTTCACCAGGGAAATTGTCCATAGCCTGGTTGAAATTGATATTCGCCCAGCTACCTTACATATATACATGGATAGAACAACAAACAAGGAAGTCTATAAGGTTCAAAGTTCCAACCTCGAGTACCGAACACCCAAATTGAAAAGGGCGTTATTGAAGATTTCGGTTTCCCATGACATATATCTGGAAATGTAGGCATAAACATACTATGAGGAACAAGAGTTTAGACTATTCAAGAAAGCATTTTACCGCTCCAATTTTCTTACAAGAGACTGGAAAGTCGATCAAAGGTAGTCCGCCATTGCCACTGCTGTTTGCTTGCATTTCGTCTCCTGCTGGGCAACATGATCGATTTGCAGATGATATGAAAAACAACCTCAAGAAATGTCGCAAAACAAAGAGGAGGGAGGTAACAAGTTTCTGTGTAAGAAAGAGAGAACTAATTGTGTAGAGCTTGAAAAATTGGATAAAATGAGTAAATAAAGATTAGAGATAGAAATGTGAAACCTCTTCAATGTCCCATGTCATCGAAGTCTTGATCCAAATCGTACTTTAAATCTTGCAAGAGATTCGCAATCAAGATTCTAGCTGCAAATTGCTATTAGGATCTCCATCTGTATCATCGGAGACATTGTTTCTTGTGTCGTACATTTTGCTGCAAAATTTGCTTAGCAAAAGTTTATAAAAAAACGTAGCAAAGGACATAAAAAATTTTGTCGTGTAGTTGTTGCGAATTTTGTCGCGACCTTTACCGCAATTTTTGCTCGACGTATTTTCGCGACCATTGCTGCTACCTTTGTAGATTTTGTTGCAAAATTTTCTTAGCAAAGGACATAAAAATTTTGCCGTGTAGTTGTTGGGAATTCCGTCACGACCTTTCCCGCAATTTTTGCTCGACATATTTCCGCAACCATTGCCGCGACATTTGTAGGAATTTTACCACGAGTTTTGCCGCAATTTTTGCTGCACATTTACCGCGAGTTTTGCCGCGAAAATTACGGTGAATTTTGTCACGACCTTTACTGCCAATTTTGCCGCAAATTTTTACGCAACCTTTACCGCGACATTTACTACAAAATTATCGTGACCTTTACCACGACTTTTACTATAAAATTACCACGACTTTTACTATAAAATTACCACGACTTTTACTAAAAAATTACCACGACCTTTACCGCGAATTTTCACCCAACCTTTACTGCAAAATTACTGTGACTTATTGCACCTATACATGTGCCTTTTACTACAAGTTTAGGTGCAAATATTTATATTCTCATTTTATTTATTTTTATATATTTCTTTTTTGTTCTCAATTTGAGAACATTTATATTTTCAAAAGTTTTTTCATCTTAGAAGCTAAAGAGTTTGAGAACTCTAAAGAAAAATGAAAATTAAGTCCTGATTGCCTATTTATTTACGAGGCTTGTTTGAGACTATTTATGTGGGATATTTTTACTTCTTACTTGTCTATCTCTTCCTGTGCATATTGATTTATGTGTATATATATACAAACAGGTATATTGACCTTTACCAGCAAGTATACTTGCATATTCATCTGTATATGCATATATACATGTATATACCCTTTTAGAAGATAGATGTATATTCACCTATATATGCATACATATATGTATATTCACTTGTACATGGAGAGCTACATATATATTCACCTATATATGTATATATACATGCATATTCACCTTTAATTGCATACATACATGTACATGGATAGCTACATGTATATTCACCTATATATGCATACATACATGCATATTCACCTGTATATGCATACATATGTACATATACACATAGGTATTCATATATTTATGTATGTTTACATATATATGTAGATGTATATATGTATATGTATAAACGTATATTGATTTGTAGATGGATAGATAAATGGATATTGAACATTTGAGATCATAGTAAGGATATATTTATTATATACTTGTATGTTAGACCGATTGGGTAGACCACTTGATTGTATCAAATGAGGTCATTAGTTTAAATCTTGCCTGGGACACAATGTTGTAGTAAATATGCAGTATGGTCGCCGAAATTTTGTTGTAAACATAGCTGCAAATTAGCTTATTCACCTGTATATGCAAACATTTTGTTCACCTGTATATGCATATTCATCTAAATATTAAGTTTTTCATGCATACTTGTATGTTTATACATAGATATATGTATATTTGTCTATATATGTACATGTTTGATGTATGTTGACCTGTAAACGGTTAGATACAACATATTCACTTGTATAATATTGGAACATACATGTGGATTCACATGTATATCCATGTATACATGCATATTCACCTATATATGTACATGTGTGATTCATACTCGCTTGTATATGCATACATATATATACACATAAATATTTATATATTCATGTATATGCATATTTAGATGTGTACACACATATTGATCTATATATAGATAGATAATTGGATATTGAACATTTTGGCTCATATTTACTATATGTATATTATATAATTGTATGTTGGATTGGTTGGGTGGATTACTTGATTGTGTTAGATGAGGCTATGGGTTTAAATTTTGCCTAGGACACAATGTGTAATAAATATGCAGTATGGTCGCAACAATTTTGTAGTAACAATCACTACAAGGTAATTGGCTATTTGCCGCGACTTTGCCACATCGTGGCAAAGTTGCGGCAAAATGTTTTTTTCTGCCCGGTAACTTTACTGCGGCTCTTACCGCGACCTTTTCCGCGAACTTTACCACAAGGTTTGCCGGACATTTTGCCGCACCCTTATCCGTGCATTTTTTGCGACCACCAACACTAGTTTTGCCGCGACCATATCCGCGCCATTACCCGGAGCTTTGACGCAGTTGTTTCCGCGAGATTAGCTAGACTTTTTTCCGCAAGAAAAATCTGCAAATTTTCCGGGTTGATTTACGTTGGCGTTGCCGGGCATATTCCCGCTCAAAAAACTTTCAATTTTCTGCAACCTTAGTTGGAACATTTCCGCGAGTATTGCCACAACTGTTTCCGGGCATATTACCGCAAGTATATCCGGAACTTTTACCGTAATTTTTGTCGACTATTTTACCCTGAAATGGAATTTTACTGCGAAATTGCCGCGCTTTTTGCAGCAACCATTGCCGCGAAATTGCAGCACCTATTGCCGCAAGTTTGCAGTGAATTTTGCCGCAATCAAGCTGTTGATTTGCCGCGAGTTTACCGCGGAACAGCTGCATATTTGCTGCGACTTATCCGCGTAATTACCGCAAGAAGCGTGATAATCTCCCATTTCAGCTCATTTCAGGCAAATTAGGGGTATAAACAATTACTCTAAGATATACTTATGTTGTAAATGAGGTTCATATATATTTATTGTAATCTAAAATGGAATATATCCATGCAATTTGCAAAGCACATAGAAATATAGATGTATATATCCACATGTTCATAAACAACCACATATACGTGTTAATACCCATGATATATATAAAAGTTTACCAAAATGTATATGTGTATATATACTAACATGCAATTATGTATTAGTCTTGTACAAACATAGAAGAATATGCGTTTACAGTTGATGTACAAGTGGATCTACATGTATCTATGCAGATAATGTTCAATATGCTAGTATATGACAGTTTACAAGAGAATATACATTAATCATGTCCATATATAGATCAATAGGGAGATATATTTGTTAGCACACATAAATATGCATGCGAGTATGTATAATTACATGAATTTGCATGTTTGTTTGCATATACAAATTATTAGGGTCTGATTGTTTCTATGTTGCAGCTATGTTGCAGTAAGCACGCGGCTATCTTCTAGCAACTACGCGGCAAAATCAGATTCCTATGTCAGTTGTCGCACCTTTGCCGCAATGTAGCCGCACAGTTGCCGCGACTTTGCCGCATATTTACCGCTCATTTGCTGCTCATTTGCCGCGACTTTGCCGCTCATTAGTCGCGCTTTTGCCGCACAGTTACCGGAAATTTGCCGCAAGATTATCGCAACCTTGCTGCAAATTTGCCGCAAAGTTTTCGCAACTTTGCTGCATCCATGCCGGAACTTTGCCTCTACCCTTGCCACAACATTGTATAGGAATGTATAAAATTTCATTAAAATCATAATGGAAAGATAGGCCATTTAAGCAGATAATCTACGATTTCATTGAATAAAAATATATATCATAAATTATGGTCAGCATAAGAATCAATTGCAAGGAACGGATCGATATCGATACTAAGGAATATATTAGTGTCTTCATCGATATCAATCATTTCCCCAGAACCTAACTCGATACATAAGTCGATAAAAGCATCGATGTTGCTACTAGGTTTGCCATCCGTAGCTAGATCTTTCGATTTGAGCTTCATCATTGTCGAGCAATTGCGCAACAACTATCATGAGTACCAGCCTATAGCTACATAGGCTCAAGTCTTATCCATCATATTATCTTACTTTAATCAATAAATATTATCGATATTTTAGTATTTGATAATATGTTAAAGCATTACCATATTAACGTTAAAAACGACTTGCGACGTCTGTTGACATCGCAGGTCGTCTGAGCCACTACGTGGCATTCATGCATGCAAGCCACATGGCCTTCATGCATGCAAGCCACGTGACATGCATGCATGAGGCCTGAAACAGTATAAATATTGAGTTGGTCTCAATATTGAACCAATCCGGTTCAACGCTAGTCTTCGGCGCCTTGTACTCCAAGTCTCCTGGTAATACAAATCTTGTCTTATTATTCTTATCTGGTTTTCTTCTTGTCGTGTTCGTGTCTTCCAAGTCAATCGTTGTCGACGAGCTTCGGCCGTGACAGTTTGAACCGGAATAAGTCTAAGAAGGGGACCTTCATCCTACCATCTCATTGTGAATAGGTAAGCTATTCTTAAACAATATAATTATATTTTAAGTATACTATATTTCTTAAATAATTCCCAACTTGTATTGTTACATAATGCGGGCCATTTTCCAACCTATACTGCATAATGAGAAGTGGTGGTATGCAATACGATGGTACCACATACAAAGCCACTTCTCCACTCCTTGTTGCCAAAACTGGGGCCGATAGATCATGGTGCCAATGTAGATGTGTGACAGACACAGATACGTTTGATCAATGAGACGGGACATTACTACCATCGATAGTAGATACAACAATAGATACGTTAGATGTTGTTACGCGATTGCTCGATGACATCGACAACATTGAAGTTAGGATATTTAATGATGCTAATACTGATCAAGCTAATCAAGATCCAGTTGATGTATCAATCAGCACCAATGCGTCTATAGATTTATGCATTGAGTTTGGGTCTGGAAACATGATTAATATCGATGAAGATGTTACTCTCTCCATCAATATTGATCCTTTCCTTGTAATTAATGTTTATGTCGACTAGAACTTATGATGACAATATTCTAATGATACATATTCATGTTGACTCTACGTATGCATAGATACATGTATACGTATAATTAAATTTCCTTCATTTGTATATATATGCAAAGTAGAGTTGTGTTTATGACACAATAAAAGTTACAACATAGTCGCATCTAAATTGCAGCAAATTAGCAGTAAAAATCGCGTCTACTACACGTTAAACTTGCGGTAAAATGCGTGTCAACTGTTATGTCTAGGTGACATCAACCACGTGGTAAAACGAGTGGTAAATTTCGTGGCAAATTTGCAACAAAATGGGATATTTACTACACAGACGCTCTACTAATTGCAACATAAACATTGTATTTACTACGACATAGTTGTAAATTACCCTATATTAGCATGTATTTACCTGTATATAAATACATACATGCATATTCATCTAAATATACATTCTTTCATGCATATTTATATGTATATGCATAGATATATGTATATTCGTCTATATATGTACGTGTTTGATGTATATTCACTTGTAAATGATCAGATACATGCATATTCACTTGTATATGCATACATATATACAGATTCACCTACATATCCATGCGTAAATGCATATTCACCTATATATATACATGTATGATGTATATTCGTATGTATATGTATAGATACATACATATACTCATAAATATTCATATATTCATGCATATTATCATGTAGATGTAGATGCATATGAATATGTAGATGTATAGACACATATTGATCTATATATAAATATATATATGGATATATTCTATTTTAGATCATAATAAACACATATTTACTATATATATAACATAATTGTATGTTGGACCGATTGGCTATACCACTAGATTAATTTTGATAGGGTTTAGGGTTTTTGTACAAAAACCCACTACTACAGATCTGGCCATTAGCGACGCTAAATTCGTCGCTAACAGCGTCACTAATGAACTTTGCTTGGCGACGCAATTAGCGACGCGAGTTAACGACACTGTTAGCGACGCACGTAGCGATGCCAATGTGCACGTCGCTAACCTATGCTTTCCGCGACGCGATTTTATGCGTCATGTAGCGATGCTCTTGTTTAGCTGTTATGCATCGCTTAACGACGTTCTGTAACGGCTAAAAAAAGTCGTTTTTTTCCTAAAACGACCCTACCCGACTGGTTTATAATCTGCCTCACTCACACACTAATCACACCCTCATTTTTCCTCTGTTATGTTCTTGCTAGCTCTCGTGCTCTTGTTATCTCTCGTGCCCTCACGTGCTCTTGCTATCTGATCTCGTGCTCTCTCGTGCTCTCTCGTGCTCTTGCTATCTGATCTCGTGCTCTCTCGTGCTCTTGCTATCTCTCGTGCTCTTGCCATCTCTCTTGCTCTTCTTCTTAAGAAACTTACACATCGAATCTAATCAATTTTTTTTCCTAGTTTGTTATCTTAATTACTAGCCATATATCTAATCGTATATATATATATTGAGATCTATAATACCTATATTAGTCTCAATAAGTGAAGAACGATCTTGATCGACTTGCGCTCTCCCTCGACGAATTCAGGCTCCAGTTCTTCCTCAAGTTCGTGTGATCTCTCTCAACAAATCATCACATGTCAGGTAAGTAAAACAAACTGATGATTTTTACTATAACCGATTGTTAAATATCATACAAAATTGTATCATAAATATCAGTTTAATAATGTTTAAGTAACATATACGGGAGTAGTACAAAATGCATCTCTCTCATGCATCTCTCTTATCCTTGTTGAGAGAGATGTAATCCCCGTCTGTCGAAGCAATCCCAACACTTGTATCATGGATTCCTGCCCCAATATGTTCTTCTCTCTCGACCTACTCAATACGATCATGGCCATGAATTTACTATTATATAGTTAGAAAAACAAAAAACATAAGTATAAAATATAATTAATCATTTAAAATTTTAATATACAATAGAATACCTCTAAATTAGGTGGAGGAAATTGGGAGGTTAGAAACTTGTAGCCATTGTATGTGGCTATTTTCTGTTCCTCGGCAATAGGAGTACCTCCATAGTCTTTTATCTGTATAATAAATATAACAAATTTAGAGACTTGAACCAAAAAATTATATTTCCAGAATGTTAAAGTTTAATAATGATTATACATACAAATTGGCCCCTAAATGCTTTGATGCCTCCATTTTTGAGTCTAGACACGCGCCCCTGACGTATCCGACTAGCCACTGCCGCCTAGTTAAAAAATGACATGTTAATTATTAACATTTGTCAGTAAAATTTGAAACTAATTTCAATTAAATTATATACAAGAAATAATACCTTTTGCTATGAAGCTTGCACATTTAATCGTGCCTCTTTCCGAAAACAAGCCCAAGTGCTCTTTTGAAGTGCAACTGGCCTTGTAACATTCTTTCCTGATTTCGCGTATCTCCTGTTATAAAAAGTAAAACATATCATTAAAATATTACTAGAATTGAGATTGATATATTCGCAAATTTACAAATTTAAATTCAGATTCATCATCACGAACCCCATCTCCACCTCCTTTTCATTTCCCTCCTCCGATCCGCGCCAATCAGTACTTTAATACACAACAAGGAGCGGGACAACGATTGGATGAGGCAGATACGACACCGACAAATATAATATGTTGGTGTCGTTTGTGTCGAGGTACCTTCAGAAGACCCTC
>JBBBWG010002137.1:15702-27639 GCA_037176905.1 Azolla pinnata
TGTGGTTGTGGTGGTGGTTGATGACCAGGCTTGTGGACTTGTTAAGAAGCTTGTGTATCAGTATAACTCTTTTTAAGTCCCTCGACATTCTAAGGGGGAACCACAAGATTGGAGGTTATAGTATAGTGCTTGCTTCTCATCTCTGGTTGATTTTTTCCAATAAGTGTTTAGCCCATTTTATCTCATGTTTTTATGCCTATTTTGTATCCATATGCTAGGGCCAATAGGCACACAATCCCAATCCGATCCTTTATCACAGAGAGGTCGACATAGTGCTTGGTATAATGGTTCTCAACATCCTTTGTCTTTTTGGTATAATGGTCTGATACATCCTCTCACACTTGTAGAGAATCGGAGCTTTTGTTTCCAAATAATAGCCTAGTCTCAACAAGATCCATTGTGACAACAAGAGGGTGTTTTGGTCTCAAATGGAAACGCATGAAAGATATAATCCAATAAAAAACGAAGATTATGAGCGAGCATGTCAAATGGGTGTGATAGATAACCAATTAATAAAGAAGCCATTGTCACAAGCCAAGTGATCAAGAAGGATACCACGGTTCAAGAAAGCTTAAAGGTTTTCCAAGTGCCCTTCAGCTTTTGATCTTTGTTACCTACTTCTTGGTCTTATGGGAGGGCAATCAGGCAACATGGATGTGAAGTAGGGATTGATATACAACCAAAATGATGTTAACTGATGATGTTCATGCGGTGCTATCAACATATCGCCTTACAGCTCTAAAGAGATGAGGTAAACACTTAATTGGACTACACCAGATTGTGGTTTTTGAAGTATTATTAGTAGTGCACTCATTCCTAGATGATGGCATAGAACTGTATTTTCTTTGCTGTGAATGGAGTAAAAAATTATCTCTACAAAACTTGATTTCTAACTTTAAAGCAAGAAGACCTTAGCAGGGTAACTGATCAAACATCCATGGGTGGCTCAAATATGACAATGGTATCTGACATTTAACACTCAAAAGTCAAAATTTAACAACTTCAATAATTTTGGAACTAAAAAAACATTAAATTCAAATATATATTAATATGATAATAAATGTCAAAACTTTAGGAAGAACTATTCACTCAATAAATTTTAAAATTCAGAGATAGTATGCTCTTATTATCTTAAAGCTGATTATATGTTTCTATTGTGATAAAACTATTCATATAAAAAGAGAAACACAAGAATAAAAAAATCATGCAAATGCAAATCTAGTTTATGTGGAAGATGAAGATAAAAATAACAATGATCTATTTATTCGGGTATTTGTGAATTCAACACAACAATTCGAACATGTACCACATTTATTGTTGTTTGATACAAGTGTCACCTATCATCTCACATATAATAAAACATTAATACATGATTATCCAAGGTTGTTCTAGACCCCTTGAGATAAAATTAAATGAAAATGCACTGCAAGGTATTAGTGAGTTTGTCAAGCAATTTATCACGAAATTTGTTCAACAAAAGTTTATTAAAAAGCGCATCAAAATTCGCAGTAAACAACGTAAAAAACTTTCATGCGATTGCCATGAATTTTGCCGCAACTATTATTGTGACTTTTACTGGACTTATTACTATGGGCATTGCCACGAGATTTGCTACGATTTTTACTGTGTTATTTACACGAGCTTTACTGCTAGTTTGGGAGTTTTACTCCATTTATTATGCGAGGGTTACTACAATTTTGACGCGAGTTTTACTCTTTTTTTTACGTGAGCTTTACTACAAGTTTGTTGCGAGTTTTACTACAAATTTGATGCGAGATTTTCGAGAAATTTGACGCTAATTTACTGCAAATTAGATGCTTATTTATTGCAATTTCGTTACATTTAAATTGCTGATTTACTGCTCATTTGCTGGACATTTTAAGGTTAATTTAGTGCGCAATTGTTGCAAATTTGCTACATGTTTACTGATATGCATCTGGATGCAAGCTAATCGGATGCTTGAATTTTCAACAATTAACTATATATTTTGAAATCATATATTTAACTAATCAAATTATAGAACCGAAATTAAAACGTGAAATATATTACAATCACTAAAAGTTTGAAAACACAATTAAACTAAAGTCTGTATAAGAAACAAAAAAATGTCTACGAAGGAAGACAATACTCACTATGGTTATGCTCAAGGTTTTGCTCGAGGTCTCGAGCACCCGTTACACCTTCACCTACCTCCAAATCAGCACTGGTGCCCGGAAACTCAAGTTATATCCCCAAACCAAGAATAAGTTGTCGTTCGTAATCAAACCAAGTCTTCTAAAATACATCCACGTCTCATGTCGTGAATGTATTCAGTGATAATCCTACTTATCGGGATATGGCCAATGACTAACACACAAAAATAAGAATGTTTTTTAGTTTAGGTTATTTATGCAGCGACATGTCGAGCATTACGTTCCAAAGCCCCCCGCACCAAGGCAGCCCTCCATTTAGCATTGTTATAGTTCCAGGGCCACCCACCATCTAATCGTGGTGGTACGTCAGTTGCCTCCCGATTTACTACTCCTTGAGAATCTCTGCTTCATGATATGCGTGAGTATGGTTTGACGGAACCAAATTGAGCTCATTGCAAAGTGCTCGGGCATGGGATACTCCTCGATTACCCCATCTCTATATGTTGCGGGGTCATAGACATTCCGGAGATGCACTATCACTAGTTTTAGGAGTTATTGACGCACACATTTCAAACTATAAAAAATTTCAAACAAATTCTAGCAACAAACTATAAAACATTTCGACAATAACAGAAAAATTGTAACAAAATCTAACAAATTTAGACATTTTGTGACAGATTTTTAACAATTCTTGACAAATTTTGAAAAATACTAGCAATTTCTTAAAATTTCTAACAAATTTGAACAATTTCTAACAATTTCGGACAAGGGTTTAGGGTTTGGGGTTAATAATAGACGTACACAATTTACAACAGATATACAAAAATTTTCCAAAATTATTATAGATTTATGCAATATTTCAAAATTCTTACAAATTTAGCAAGATTCTGGCAAATTCTTACAAATTTTAACAATAACGGACAAATTGTGACAAATTGTGAAAAATTGTGACAAAATTCAGATTTCAGATTTACGATTTTACAACTTCACAAATTTCAGATTTCAGAATTAAGAATATTACAAGATGTCATATTTCAAATTTCAATTTTCAGATTTTAGCAAATTCAGCGAGATCTCAGATTTCATATTTCACAAATTCACTGATTTAAGATTAAATTGTCTTTAAAAAGTTGGGTTCCAGGTTTCAGATTTTAGATTTCACAACTTCACATATTTAGAAAAATTACCAAAATTATAGTAGATGTATACAAAATTAGCAGAATTATTATAGATTTAGGCAAATTCTAACAATTTTAAAATTTTTTACAATTTAAAAAATATCTAACAAAATTGGACAAATTCAAACAAATTCAGACCAAATTTAACAAATTCCCACAAATTCTGACAAAATTGGACAAGTTCAAACAAATTCAGAAAAATTCGGGCAAACTCTGACAGATTCCAACAAATTCCCCCAAATTTTGACAAACTCAGGTAAACTTTGATAAAATCCAACAAATTCCCACAAATTCCACAAATTCCACAAATTACAATTTCCCCCAAATTCCAACAAATTTCTCCAAATTCTAAGAAATTTAGAAAATTTTAAAAATTTTGACAATTTCAAATAAATTTTGACAAAATTTCCCAATTTTTGGCAAATTCAAGCAAAATAAGAAATATTCTGACAATTTCAAGCAAAATAAGACAATTTCCCCCAATTTTTGACAATTTTAGACAAATTTTGACAAAATTCCCAAATTCAAACAAGTTCCCCCAAAGTCTGACAAATTTTGACAAATTCCCCCAATTTCTGACAAATTTTGACAAAATAGGACAAATTCAGACAATTTCCCCCAAATTCTGACAAATTTTGACAAATTTCCAACAAATTCACACATATTCTAACAAAATATGACAAATTCTGACAAATTCTAACAAATTCGATCAATTTCATACACAAATTCAAACAATTTTCAGATGTGAGGAGTGTATCTAGTTCTGTGTCAATACACCTACAATTGTGTTTATACAAGGTCGGTACACTTGTGCAATTTGTTAGTGCCAACGAGGTGGACTTGACAAGTCTAGAGGCAACCTAGACAGAAGCAGTAGAGGCAGTGTCTTCTCAAGGATACATTCGCACGATCCATTCTCACTAGTCAGGTGCACTTGCTGGTCCACATCATCCAAGATATGACGATATATGGCCCAATCTCTAGGAAATGGATGTTTTTCTTAGAGCGTTTCATGAAAACGTTTAAAGATTTTGCGACATAGAATGCACGGCTAGAATGTAACATGAGTGAAGGGTGGTTGATCCAGGAGGGCCTAATGTTCATCTCACAGTATTTACATGAGGTTGATTTGTTATTGTTCCAGCCCTTCTCCATCAAACATTTATTGCCGGTGATGGATGTGAGAGTACAAGATGGACCTGCCGTCGTTCCTCAAGGGATGACCGCTTTGTAACTTAATTTAAGGCAGCCATTTCGTTCGAAGTTGAACAACTTCTGTATCCTGAACGTGCAAGTTATGCAACCTTGGGTGGATGGTACCATGCACCCTATCTATCCATCGACTGTGAGCATGCCCACATCCGTCGTGAAGATGATCGAGGTGCGCCACTTCCAAGCCACATCAATGAGTTTTGGCAAACCATCACGGCCAAATGGATGTATGGGGAGATGGATAGATTGGATCAATCTAAGCACTGTGCATCAATAAAGCAAGATGAGTAGGAATATGCGCGGCTTGCAATCCGACTGTACCCTAAACCCTAACCCCAAACCCTAATTTACAACTAATACTAAAAATGTTTGAATTTCTGAAAACAATATGTTTTATTAATGATGTAGTACACATATTACAATGCAATTTGGTGGGACGACACACATTATCGCACTGAAGCCATTGATCGAAACCGATATGCGTCAGATTCTGGAGTCATCGACACGTATGTGAGGGAGGATGGACAAGAGTAGGAATATTGTGGAATCATCCAAAACGTCATTAAGCTAGACTTGTGAAGATTCGACGTGTTTATCTTCGATGTCAGATAGTGTAAAGATGTTATGGGTAAGGTCCCACAATGTTCTATCAAGGTAGATGCCAATGGCTTCACGACGATTGACCCTAGGTGGATTTGTAGTGCCAAGGAGGGGACCTTCATCCTACCATTTCATTGTGAACAGGTAGGTTGTTTTTAAAAAGTATAATAATATTCTTCCACTCTTTGTTGCCAAAAGCGAGGCTAGTAGATCATGGTGCCGATGTAGATGTGCCGACTGACACCGATATGTCCGATCAATAGGACGACACAACCTTACCATCCATAGCAGATACAGTAACAGATCTAGAACATGTTGCAGTGCCACGATTACTCGATGACGTCGACAACGTCGAAGTTGCGATATTTGATGATGTTAACTGTGATCAACCTGATCAAGCTGATCTAGCGGACGAATCAATAAACACTAATGTGTCTATAGATTTATGCATTGAGTTAGGGTTTGGGGACATGATTGATATCGATGAAGATGCTAATATTGATCTCTCCGTCGATATTAATCCGTTCCTTGTAATTCATGCTTATGTCGACCAGAACCCATGATAAAAATATTCTAATGCTAAATATTGATGTTAATTGATCTATGTTTGTATACATATAATGAAATTTGGAACATTTGTATATATATGTGTAGTATAGTCGTATCTATGACATGGCAAAGTTATAGCAAATTAGTAGTAACAATCGCGTCTACTACACGTCAAACTCGCGGTAAATTGCACGTAAATAACTGCATCTATGTTGTGACAACAACGCGGTAAAATGAGCAGTAAAATATATATTTTTCTATATATGTATATGTTTGATATATATTCACTTGTAAATGGTCATATACAACCATATTCACTTGTATATGCATATATACATGTAGATTCACCTGTATATCCATGCATAAATGAATATTCACCTATATATGTACATGCTTTATGCATAATTGCATGTATATGCATAGACACATATATGTACTTGTAAATATTCATATATTCATGAATATTAACATGTAGATGTAGATGATTATGAATATGTAGATGTATAGAGGCATATTGATTTGTATATGGATAGATACATGGATATACCCCATTTAGATCATTATATACACATATTTACCACATGTATAACATAATTGTATGTTGCATTGATTGACTATACCGCTACATTGTGTCAAATGAGCTCAAATGAGGCAATTCAGTATGGTCGTAGTAAACAGAGTTTCTACAGACATGGCAAACATGCAAGGAAAAATTTTGCAGCAACCTCGTGGTAAAAACGCGTCTATATGAGCGTCAAAATTTGTGTCAAACTGTGCGTCAAAATTTGTGTCAAAATTTGCGTCAAAATGCACATAAAAGCTAGCGTCAACACTTGCACCTATACTCACATCTAAACTCGTGTCAAAATGGCTGGAAAAACTTGCATCAATGTTGCATAAATGTTGCGTCAAAATTTGCGGCTACTGTAGCGTTTAAATTTGTGTAAAATTTGCAGTAAAACGCGCATCAAAAAGTCTATTTTAAATTCCCTTCTATGCTCGCGTAAAAATGTCCGTCTATACTCGAGTCTAGAGAGCATCTATGTTTGCGGTTGTCATTGCATCAAATTGTCAAAAACATTTCATAGCAAAATGAGCGTCTATAGATGTGGCAAAATTTGCGTCAATTCTCATGGAAAAGGCACAATTAAGAGTACGACAAAAATTCAAAAAAAAGTTGAGTCAAACTCGCGGCTAAATTTGTGTCTATACTCGCAGCTAAGATCGCAGTAAATCTCGCGAAAATGGTCATGGAAAATCTTATGCGATTTTGAAAAAACATTTGTTGCAATCTAGAAGCGACGCGTCTAGGTTGCAGTAAACAAATGGCATTGTTGATTTACCAATCAATTAAGATAAAATTGCAAGCATCTCAAGCACTTATTATGTTCTTGGCCTAACATAACTTGTTATCAGTCAATAAACTACAACAAAAGGTGTTATTTTTAAGTTTAATAGAAATTATGCATCAATATAACTTATCCTTAAGTTGTGAAGTTGCCACAATGGCATGCCCAAAAGTGGGAAGTCTTTGTCCCTTATAAATTAAAGATTGAACTCCACCATAGCCAATAGAGGTAGAAGTATATTGCGAAGTCAAAAGCTCAAGGTTACAACTGCACATTAATATTGGCGCCACCAAGGTTTGTTTATGGCACTAGATATGCAAAAAATTCTAGAAAGGATTATGTGAGAAAAATCAAGAGAGGAAAATAACATTGTTATAGTGCCAGGTAGTGCATTATATATTGCTAATGATGGCTTGGTTAAAGGTTTTCCAATAAATAAAATGTGTACCCAATGTCGGGATGACACTGAGATAATGAAACATTGTCTATGGCAGTGTCGAGATGCACAAGTCTAGTTTCAAATAATTAGACTATTGGCTTATGAGGGATGTGATTTAGTGGTGTCATGAGGCATGGTTATGTGGGCTACTTTGACTCACTAGGCTTTTCTTTATGAAGCAGAGTCCATTGATATCATCTTGGATTTACATGATCGAAGGGTCTATAATATTTTCTTTTCACATGTATGCTTTAGTGGGGTAAGGAGAGATTTGTTCGAACGTGGGAGTTGTTAATTAGTGTTATGTTATGGAATATATGGGTGACTAAAGGCACGAAACATTTTCAAAATAGAAGGGTAGTTAGTACTTGTTGAGGTTATGAAGTCTATTTGATTACAAGTGATGTACACTTTAAAAGGGCAATATGTAGCAATTTCTTGAAATGCAGATGTGAATATAATGTATTATTCCACTTCTCTTAAGACATGGAAATTTGACCATTTTTCTCAATTGTAGATGGGTCGTTGTGTTTTCGCATATATGCCACTGGGTTGGTTGTTTCCTACACCATTGGGTAGGAAATTGTAGTATTTTTGAGGTATTTTCCTACTTTTTATTAGGTGTTTTATTTGGTGTTTTCTATAACTAATTGAGAAAGATATTTTACAAGAAATAAAAATTTGAGTAGACATTATTATGGAATTATCGACATCCAAAAGCAATTAAAGCGTATTAGCTACAAAAACTTGAAGAATGTATTCCAACATAAACTTTTGCATATCTTTCTCTTTGTGGATGTTGTACATATGGGAAACAAATAAGGTAAAAATTTCCTCATCACGATAGGAAAACTACAAGAAAACTAATATATATCAAATTATTGGAAAAATTGTGATTACTATAGAATTAGACATGAATTTACTATATATACCCTATATTTCACAACAATTTGTTTTTGCGGAAATTAAAAATTAGACCTTAATGGATGCTAGTAGGAGTATGTTACAAGTCAATTATCTACTAAGCTCTTTTTGGCAAGAAATTATTGTTATATCTTGTTATTTACAAAAGAGATCATTGCATAAGGTGTTGGGTTTATCAACTCCATATAAATTATGGTTTGGTTATAAACCAATCTTATAATGTCTAAAAGTTTGTGTTACCGATTATTATTAGAAATTATATCCACATACAAAGAAATTTATAATGATAATTTGATATGGTGAATCATTAATCGTAATTATAGGTGAAGACCTCATATACCTAGGGTGTGTTTGTGGCTAGTTGTACAAGTTTTCCTCCTTTGTTCGGTCTTTTGTTTGCAAAAATCAACATGTTTGAAAAGGAATAGCACACAAGAAGGAAAAAAAGAAAAAGGACAAAAGACGGGAAAAAAAGAAAAGGCAATCGATAAAGAAATAGAAAGAACATTGGGTCATGAGCAAATAAAAATGGAGGCATTCATGAAGATTTCCCATCTAAAAACCAAAACTTCATGAGCTTACAAGTCTAAATACTGGATGATACAGAACCAATGGATGTAGTTATAACTTAATTAGCATCAAGCTCTAATTCTACACTAGTTGATCTTGATCTAATAAGTTCAGATGGTTTTTCCTCTTAGCATCTCAAAAGCTATTAATATTGGACCAAATGGAGCCAATTGGAAAGAAGCTATGTAGAGTGAACTTAACTTGCTAATAAAAAAATAGTGAATGGATGTAGTCCCTTGTACGAATGATCATAGATTTGTATCAAGTAATCGAGTTTTGACCATCTCTATTCTAATTTCCATCTCTATTTTACTTTTTCATCTCTCTTCTAACTCTAATCTCTTGTAATTTTCATCTTTTCCAATTTTTATCTCTTCTAATCCTAATCTCTTCTAATTTCCATCTCTCTTCTAACCCTAATCTCTTTTCATTTCCATCTCTATTCTAAATTTTATCTCTCTTCTAAACCCTAATCTCAATCTTTTATTATCTCTCTTGTAAACCCTAATCTCAATCTTTTCTTATCTCTCTTCTGAACCCAGTTTCTCTTCTCCTAAACTTTGATCTCTCTAACTTTTCTTCTGTAAAGCTCGTCTCAAACATTTAAAACTCTAACACCCTTATTAATTTCTATATATTAATTTAAGTTGATCTTCTAATTTGAGGACATAATTATAGTAACGTTCTACAATTAAAATCATATTTCTTTTGATTCTCGACAAATTGTTTATGTCCCGATTCAAAACCCTAGTAGTTTCACCCAGACACATACGTTTGGACCTATATAGCCCAAATTTTACGACAATATGAGGTGATTCCAAGCCATTTATGCATGTGGATGTGGATGGATGGATGGATGTGCATGCCACATGTCGCTTGCCCACTAGCAAATACTTTGGCTCGATGTTGTAACTAAATCCGTGCATTGTCGAGTCAAATATGAAGCATGCCTTCCGATGCATGTGTGTTTGTGTCTGAGCAGTAGCTATCCGACCATTTACACCCTGGTGTAAAGCGGTTAGCATGACAATGGGTTTGGATTTACCATGGCATGACGGTTGAAAAGTGTGCCCATTAACTCCATACGTTTGTCGTGCCCAACGTCGGTACTATGAGCTGGTTAATTAGATTGACCGATTACTATCGCATGGTCAGTAATCATGACATTAGTTGAAACGCTCAATCGTCTATTAGTGAACACGTTAATGTTTGTTTGTGCCCTAATCTGGATCCATGTTAAATCCCGAGGATCGGAATGCATACCCCTAGCGTGGGCAGATCAAGTCTCTTTTGGTAATTGGCCATATCTCGATCAGTAAACCAAATTCCGGAGTCTAAGGGCTAGAGTTACATTGCCGAGTGTCGAAGGTCTGTATTGAATCAACATCGTGATCATCCTGAGCACACAACATACACCCGAAACCTTGAAAAACCCTGAACCCTAAACTTGGGCAAAAGATTAACCAAATTCAGAAGATCAATCCTGTGCTAACTTTGAAGGAGTTTTGAACGGAACAAGATTAAGCAGAAAGAAGGAAAGGATGTCTTCCAGTACTACTACTACTACTACTACTACCACCACCACACACACACAGTGATAGTAAAGCATTGCCACTTCCCTGGTACCACAACAACAACAACAACAACAACAGAAGAGAGGATTGATGTGTCCTAATATATCCCGCAGCCGAGAGGTGATCGTGTCATTTCCTTCATCGGGTTGGCGATTTTGGATCGGCTTTACACGTACTCGATCTTGAAGCCGGCGATGGTGATGGGCTTGGCGCCGGGGGCGAGCGTGCCGGCGACGACGGAGATGACGAACGACGGCTGGGAGTCGATGCCGAGGTTGTTGATGTTGTTGGAGATGCCGAGGCGGACGTCGGTGACTTCGGGGCCGCCGCGGCGCGCGCCGCGGACGCTCTCCTTGGAGAGGCTGCCGACGGTGCCGACGTACTCGGCGGAGGCGACGCTGGTCGACGAGTCGGCGCGGGGAAGGTTGATGAAGACGGTGAGGTCGGCGACGGAGTTGCGGGGGAAGGTGACGTCCTCGAGGACGAGGGCTTCGCGGACATCGGAGGCGTTGATGCGCCGCGACGCGGCGAACGCGGCCTTGGACGACGCGAGGGGCCGTTGGACCACGCCCGTGATCGTCCGGAGAGAGTGCAGCTTTCGCACCTTCGCGTCGCCCGATTCCTTGCTCACAAGCCGCGGGAGACTCGACTTGCCCTTGGGCACCACCCCCTCGATCCCCCCCGCCGGCTTCGGCGCCTTGTCGCGGTACAGCGCCGACCCCGGCGAGCGCTCGTACGTGATCCCGAGCTGCTTCTCCGTGTCGATCGCGTCCCGAACCCGCACCTTCACCAGCCTCGCCCTCTCGTCGTAGAACACGAACGACGCGTCGAGGAAGTCGGCGTCCTCGTACAGCTCCCTGCGCTTCCCCGGGATTGTGTCCCAGATGTACCAGCACCGGTCGACGTTCGCGTGGTGGCTGTAGAAGAGCGGGTCGCGCCCCGCGGAGTAGAAGTCGCCCATGTCCTCACTGTACTCGTTCTCCGGGTTCCCGACGAACACGTGGATCGCCGTGTGCGGGCCCGCCTCCAGCCCGCCTGCCGACGAATTCGCCGCGCTGCGCGCGCGCGCCAGCCAAGAAAAATAACGTTCCCCAACGTCAGTCGGCCGGTCACGACGTAATTCGGCCCACGCATCGACCGAATATTGATCAAGATGGAAAAAGTGTTCGATTCAAGGAACCGAATTCATCGATCGATTTGTTGTAATATTCGCATTCATCGAAAATATCAGTCATACCAAGACACGAATGATAAACAATTTCTTATACATACTACGAACTCGGGTTCGAATCTCACTTACTTTATTTTTCTATTTTTGTATTTTAATTTTTGTTTAATCTCTAACTTATTAAAAGCACTCTATTGTATATATTTTCTTTTAAAAAACAAACAGTTTTCTATATATATATA
>JBBBWG010002159.1:0-33777 GCA_037176905.1 Azolla pinnata
CTTAACCACCTCCTGAGTCCCCACAGGCATTTGATCTGCTCAAAACTTGCTCAATGTTCCTTCCCATCTCAAATGAGAAAGCTATTTAGAATTGGGTTTGAGCTGTTTCTAAATCTATACTACGATTAGATGAGCACCCAGATTTATTAATTTTACTATTTGCTCAAAGAGTGGATAAGCCCTTACACTGTTACGGCTTCCACCTGTAAGTTGAATGGACATTGAACTGCATGTGCAAAGGTATAAAAGCACTTCTGTCGAAATATGGTGTTGCTTCACCTTCAATGGCTTCTTCTGCAAAATGCTTCAAGAAATTTATTAGCAATCCCAAATGATAATCATGCAAACAATATGGATTTTGATCTCCCACTAGATCCACATTGGATGTTGATACTCACTTTATTCTGATCCTTTGACCACGATTTGCCATATATGCAAAGACTGACTGATTAACTAACCAGATACCATAACAACTTGAAGATTTCATCTAGACCAGGAGACATTTTTATGTCAATTTAGCTACTATTAACCATGAAGCTAAAGAATATATAAATATACATAGCATCACCCAATCGGCGTCTGTCAATTTAGCGTATAGAAAATGCAGCCAAATTTGACTGTAATGTGTGTACATGTTGCAGAGGAACTGCAATTACACTAAAGAATGGGAATATGTGGCCTATGTACATAACTCTCTTACCTCCACTACTATACACAAACGAATAAATTTATACTACTATATATATGGATAGACTAAAAAAACCTTTGTAGCGATAGAACACTAAAGGGTTCTAGATATCAACAAATAGGTTGTAAGGATGAATGATATGAGGACTACAGGTTGAGGCTATATTCGAATTTCTATTGGCAATCAATATATTCAGTCAAAACACCAAGGCAAGCACCACATCTTTCTTAGTATAACGACCATCATGTCGAAGAAGCTCAGTGGCTCGGAAGTTACTGAAGGTAGAGGAGGTTTTTTCACCCAGTGCTTGTAGAACACATTGACTGCTTCTTCCACACCATCTTCTTGTTCCATCTGTTTAGCAAGTTCAACTGCTCTGCATTTCACCTGTAAAGAAAAATCTCTCTTCCATCAAAGGGTTGTTTCCTTGGTGAGCTTGGCCAGACAAGCCCTTTTATGTTCCAAAATTGTCAGGTAAACTTTTACTAAAAAAATGAAGAGAAAACACGGTGGATTCTCATGAAGAAAATACTTCAAAAGATGAGAAAAAGACTTCACCAAAATAACAGAACCAAGAAAAAGAAACCTAAAAGCTTCCATTTAAAACACATGCAAAAGATGGCTTTTCCTTTTAAATTTCTACCTTCTCATCCAGCATGAACATGATGGCATGTACAAGTTTTTCTAATGAAAATTGTTGCACAGGAATCGGTGGTGGCCCTACACCTTTTGCATACACTCTTTCACCCCAAAATGGCTGATCTCCAAAAAATGGAACGATGGTGGTCGGGCACTACAAAGAGAAAATGACATCAGCATATCATTCTTTAGATACGATCTGTGCTATACTTTTAAGTTTATGGCATACCCCAGCTCTTAGACCTGCAGCAGTGGTACCAGCACCTCCGTGGTGCACCTGTTAAACGAAACACGGTTTGAAAACATGTTGTTGACGTTAGCATCATAATTGTTTTCGATTTCTCTGGTCATCAGTTCTTTCATACTATATGCTGCACAGCCTCATACTATTTCAGGGATTCCTAACAAGCATTAAATGCTTCTTAGTATTTACTATTGCCAAGTCTTTCTTGCAATGCATCAATAACTTTCCTGCATATCTAATAAAGAAAGGAACCTACATGTCTAGAAAGTGCATTAAATAAACAGCACTTCTGGTAATTCAGTTGGGAATTCAAATTGGATTCATACTATCATAAACCATATGTATCTTTTGTATGATCTGAACTAAGTATATTGCATAGCTCGTTGACTATACATCCCACCATTTCTACTCACCTATGTGGAATATTTTCCATCACTCTCCGTGGATTTGAATCCATAAAGGATTTAGCAGTAATATCACCTGATGTATATTTCAATATGTTTCCTGAGAATCAAATGTACTGAAAAGGACACTGAATACGTTTCTACCACTATCATATTGCAACCTATTTAACACTGATTATCTTATCGAATCATGATATCAGTGTAAACAGTTCAACGACAATCACCTGAGTGATTATAGGATGTCTTTTTTATTAGGAATTATTCACTGTCCTGGACAAAACCTACTTTCTTTGCATTATTGGGTAACCAATTTTCAATCATTTCTTATCACACAATGTAGATCACCTTTTGTTTGTCTGAAGCTGCTATGGAGTATTACACCACCGTGTTTTTATTCAAGGAATAATGACAATTGAAGGCAATGAAGCTGCAAACGTGGATAAACAAGGAAGCAAAATCTGCAGCATAGTAGCTGCAAGCAGAATCAACTCGAAAAGTTTTGAACTTACCACAGCAGCACACTTTGGGAACAGCCAATCATGGGGACAGCTCTCCAATAGAAATATTGAATCAGGAGTTTCTTTTACTGCATTAATACCAAAGATTATATAAAAAACCCAGCAAAACACATTGATAGAGAAAAAATGGTATCAGGTTATTTACCATCACCAAGCCCACCCCAGCCTTTACAGATAATGCCCCTCTGGTTAGTCTCTTCCAAGGCCTGTACTATGATTTCTGTCATTTTCCCTGGATGCTCAACAGGCTATAGAAGGCCAGAAGTAAATAATTAAAAATGCCAGTGAGAACGATAAGAAATGTGCCACTAAATTATTAAAAACTTATGGATCTGAAACGTGAATGAATTACCAAACTGCCGAATCCCACATAAATGGGTTTTTCGCCAGCTTCCAGCCACTTCAAGAGCGTCTCTGGTGGTTTATAACCCGTTGCCAAATCCAGGAAACAAAATCCAACTACATCCACTTTAGAGCCCCAGTCTGTAAATGTATCGTTATTTGTTGTTTTCTATCAGTTTCTCTCTCTCAAAGACACGACATCAGCTTCTTAAAAGACAATATATTGCATTGTTTTTCCTTTCTGAGAAAGGAAAAAGAATGAGAGAAGATGCTGAAGGACAACAATGCAGCATGAAAATTTATCAACGAAAAACAATCACAATTTCCTGCCTCCAACACCATCCTAAAGGGGATTATGAAAGATCGGACAATAGCAACATCCTGTCCAGGTCGGCTACACACATAATGGGTCTCTCTCTATGGCATGTACAAATATGAAAGAGGCATGAGTATGAAGATTCCTTAGTAGACCACGAAAATAGATTTTACTATTGTTCCATGGAGCTTCGTGAATGGAGAAAAAGGAAGAAGGGCATGGTATTGGATCTCTGTGCTAAATTTAATCTTTCAGACAATGATGTTTTGTCATAGCTTATGTGCTTCAGCAATTGCATGGAAGCTACACAGAGAATGTTCCATGGCTAGCTTAACAAAGCACAGTTACAACATTTAGTCATGTGTAGCCACACTTTAAATGTAATATTTTGTTTCGTCTAATTAAGTCATTTCAAATCATTTTTGAGAATGGTTTAGGGTTTCGGGTTTCGATCTATATGCACATGTATTTCAATGATAATGGAGATTTACAAATTTAGTCAAGTTTATACTAGTTTATTGTTCTCAAAGCATTTTAAGGTATAAATTTTTGTTAAGTCTCATAGGCCATTTTGACATCTTAAAAGATCTTAGCATGAGTTTCTTCCTTTGTTCTAGCACACAGTGAGATGTCTCTATGGCAAGTACAACTATGAAAGAGCAATAAGTATTAACACAAAAGTTTTTCAATAGAGCCATAAAATACATTGAATTAAGAAAAAATAATGGTATTGGCATTGAATTTCCATCGCTAAGCTCATTATCTGAATTGTTGTTATGATTGCTTATACTTAAGTGTTAATTTAACTTAGGCTAACCATCCCAAAGACATTCAGGGATATTGTCATTTCATGTCAGTTCAAATGGAACGATATTGTGATGCCACAACATCAAGGAAAAAGTTGTTCAACTATTTCCATGCTTTCATTTGCAATGGGAAGTATTAATAGTGATCTCATATCATATACCGTTAAATTTGACATTATATTGAGCAACATCATGGAGGTATGGTACTGTTGGAGATCAGCAACATCAAGCAGCAGCTCATTCAGATTTAGTTCAGAAGGATCTGACTCAAACTTTTACCAGAACCATCTTCTAGAAATCACTAATGATCAATTTATCATATCCATTTTACTACCGGAGATAAGCAACATCAAGCAATTAGATCAGAAGGATCTAAATTATGCTTATGCAGAAATCGAGTCCAGAAATTGCCATGGATATATTGATATACACCTATATCCTGGTTCAATCAAATAAAATTTATTGTATGGCCACCCCATAGGTCTTTTTTTTTTGTGCTACATGTTAATGCTTTTCCCAACCTTTCTTAATTACTCCAGAATTATCAGTTTTACACATACACATTATCTAGATGAACATTTATCCAAGTTACCAATCCGTCAAGGCACACCCTGGCTAATTCAAACCCTAGTGCCGAAATCTAGTCCATAAATTGCCTACACCTATATCCTAGCTCAATAAAATAAAATTTGTTGCATGGCCAGCCCACCATGGTCTCTTTTTTTCTTTATTCAGGTACACTTTAGAGCTTTTTCCAGTCCTTAATTAATCCAGAATTATTATTTTTACACATAGATACATTCTCTAGATAAACTTTATCAGTGTTACTGATTCGTCCAGGCACACTCTAGTTAATCCGAACTCCAATTTTGCACACACCCTCATAATCCTTATATTTGGCTTGATTAACAGCATGCTCAAAGCATGTCACAAGTCTGTGCAGCAATTCACTCTTGATACGATCTATGATTTTATACTACAATTTCCGAAGCAATTAAGAATACAATGCTCAATACTGGAAGAATGAGAGACCAATGCATCATTAAGTGGAACAGACTATCCTTACCTTTTGGCTTTGGAACAAGATGAGGACTCCACATATAGCCCGTTGGTAGATGAGTAATTGACCCTTGACTCGTGTTAAAATATATTGGATTCAAGTTCAATTCTTTGATTCTGAACTCATTGACGAGGCTCCGCATTCCCCACCACATAAGTGATTCCACTACATGGTAAGACATCTGTCAAGGTATAGTTAGTTTACATATGATTTGTTTAAGGCCTCAATACAACCCATTTTCCAAATTCAATCAGGCTGACCTTGTAACCTGCAAGCTTATTTACACGTGCCATAGGATGAGGAAACTCATTGGTTGGTCTGAAAAAATGCTCCAAACCTCAAAACCTTCTTAATAGAAGGACTAAATTACCAATGTGAAAACGCAATATGGGAGAAAAGACTAGAATTAATTATCTTACGTCCATGGCATGGTAAAGAAAATGTGCAAGGGTACATTGAGATATTCTGCTACATGTACATGTCCTGTAGAAATCCAAAGTTCAGTTGTCCCACTCAAAATTGTGCAACTAATGCAGAAATACAATCAGAAAAACTGTAAAGAGTAAAAGAAAATTTATACATGTTGATTGGGAAGAGATTTGAGTACCATACGCAGGTGGATTTGCAATTATTGTGTCAGCCAAGAAAGGAGCAGCACCTGGGCCATCAGGTTTAGTACATGCAGGCAACAATGAGTGCATTATGGCCCTCAGCTGCTTCTTCTGAGTCGAGATCTCAGATGGTCCTGATGGTACAAAGCCTTTATTCTTCACCATATCTGCGAAGTGTAATAATTGACAGTTGGAGACTAGAATTCATGCCCAACCACAAAATATAAAGTGCCAGACTGTCTAAAGATCAGAAGCAAAATAAGTCTCAAGCTTAACCTCATAGAATATATAGAAATAATCATTAATTAATCCAATGATGACTTTAGGTTTCTTCAGTGGAAAGTGTAATGATCAACCAACCCTAGATGTAATAAAGGTGGAAATAACTCACATCCAGCGAGAACCTTCGGATCTCCTCCCAATGGGAAAAATTCAAGACCATTTCTGGTGACGAATTCTCGGAAATTGGAATGAGTTGCTAATCTTACTCGGTGACCTTTCTCCTAAACAAGTGCCACAACCAAAATAAGTCTTTCGAATATATAATATTTAGATACAAAGTAAGATCCATAAGGTTAATAAAGAACAGACTATTAATCAGGATTGAGAATTCTGTGTATAAAAGAAAAGGTGGAGATTTTCCTGGTAATAAAAATAGCATTCAATTATGATTGGAAATAGATAGAAAAAGTGGCAAGTAATATACACAGCCATTACTACCATGTAATTGTATGAGAGAATCAATACTTACTTTTAATCTCTTCCCTATAGCTACAAAAGGCTGAACATCCCCTCTTGTTCCGACGATAAGAATTGCAATGTTCATGCGTGATGGAACGTCCCCGCTATGAATCTCACATGACTGATCAATATCTGATTCTGCTTGAGTATCCAAACCAAATAGATTTGGCACAATTTGAGCACTTCGATCAACATCAAGCTCCACTGTGCCATCATTCTTTATTTTGACAAGGTTTTCAATAATCTTTTTCTGTTGACAGGTGATATATGCATGTGAGTCAATTAAAAGAGCATAGAAAGAAGTACTGAATTCAGTTTCGTCTTTGAACTACCAAATTTCTTACCCGCTTCCATTCAGAGAGCTTTTCGGCCGGATGCAGTGAAAGCCTCACTGTATCCCTGAGTTTCTCTGGCTTTACCAGATTATCTGCAGCATTGGTCTTGTTTGATGCTTCAGATGGGGCTGTATGAGAACTTCCAAACACTACAAACAAGCAATTGTTTTATCAAACATCACTAAGTCTACAATAATAAAGGCAAAAATCAAAATAAACAATCCGAACATAAGATGCAGTCTTGCAGCCTTAAAAATATCATCATATATCTCAAACATGACTATTTGCATGTACAAAACTTAAATACCGCATCAATATTTTTACCCTGTTGTCAGTCTCTTGATTTCAGTCCGGAATTGAGTTGGAATAATAGTATGTGTTCTATTCCTCTTTAGCAAAAAGAGCTATTTGCGCCTTAATATGTCATCCTTAGCAAGGAAAGCACTATAATTGTTTGTCTTATCCTTATGCTACTACATTCGTGGTTTTCATGCAGGAGCCCTTTTAGCATTTCATGTTTTACCTATGTTTTCGTTCAAATAATTCCTATATCATCATATCTTGCATTCGGCTGGCCATACTGGCAAATGTAGGTATTTTGTGTGATAAGCTAGTCTCCACGAGAGCGTGTAGTAACTCCCTTTTGCCCCTGTTTATATCCTCAAGCGTTCTAATCAAGAGACTTACGCTGGTTCGAATCCGACTCGACCCAGCCATAAATTTAGAATTTGGGAGATATTTGAACCCTATGTCTTGATCAATTGTGACAATTATACTAGCTTTGATGGGATCATGACCTAAGCCCTTGATGGACTGAAATAAAGGATGGACTTTGGAAGAAAAAAACCCACAAAATATAGGGATAAGGCGGTGTTAAGAAAAGTTCAGACAAGGATGTACGTGTCTGGGCAAGAACTGTAAATATAGGTGTGGAGAGGAGCAATGGGGATGATTAAAAAGTAGTGAATATAAAATAAGATTTCACACATCCAAATCAATATATATGCCCAAGAAACTGACAAGTCACAAAAGAGCCCGGGCTAAATTAACTTTCTACTCAATTGCATAAAATACATGACCATTCAGCAAATACCGTACAGTCAGCACCATGCAAGAGAAAGTGAAAGACATTAATCATTATGAGCGACTGATCAAGAAATTTTAAGTATGAGTTGAGTACCGTTGTTTGTGGCCAGACTTTGAGGACCCTCAACATTGGAATTAGTGGAAGGAAAAACAGACGCTGGAGAATTTAAGGTAGAAGTTTGACAGCTATGGAAAGATCCGTCAGGTGAATAGCATTCACTGAAACTGTACACCACGGTTTCTGTTTGCACTAAGCAACTCATCTCATTCTGAGCATCGTCTTTGATGCTGGCATGATCACCAGAATAGTGCTGCGAAACATCTTCTTTGTCGATGCAATAATGGTCAGTATAATGATGCAAATCCTGATCTTCGTTTGGGGAAGATCCATCACCGAGACAAACTACATCTTTCCTGTAGCTACAAATCTCCTTCCCATCGACATCCCTCTCTACAAAAGATTTTGGAACATCCGAAGTGTTCTTGTTGCCAGCTATACCCGTTTCAAGCCAAACTTGATCTGAAGTGCACTGCTCTCTATTGATATCTCTTTCATCATCACCCCCATTCAAGCAATCCTCCCGACAACCTTCTGAAGAATCCTTATCACGACCACCTTCTGAGGAACCTTTATTACAATTTCCAAGTGGATTTGACCTCCCAATCTTATCGTGGTCAGAGACTCCAATATGATCCTGTGCTTCTGCTTCTACAACCATTGTGCTGCTGTACAAGGGAGAAGCTTGTTGAGTGGACCGCTTTCCAGTGAAGCGACAGAAATCGATCCAAGTGTGTGGAAACATCTTTTGGTTGAAGCTGAAGAAGTAATGGCGATCATCACCACCAGCCACAGACACAGCATCCATCTCCCAAAAACGAAATAATCGCTCACATATCACAATATCCAGTTTGAAGAAGAAATCGCTAGGATCGGATCATGTTGCATGAGAAAGGACGGCCCGATTACCACACTCAGTAGCATTCTAATAATACGAGGATAGCTACAAGTACAATCTTAGTTTTTTTCTCCGATAAGTCAAGGCTGTGGCAGACTTACGTATGAATCTTTGGATCGTATCTTTCTGTTATGTTTGAATCGATTCAGGTGCTATTGACAGGAGATTGCTTTCCGAAGAAAATCTTCATATCCACCAATCAAATCAGGAGGCCAGGCATCATTACCGTCCGATATTTTCTGTAGTCTCCTCTTCTCTTTTCAGAATCATCGGGGATGGAAGGAGAAAAAGAAGCAGCAGCAGTATCATCAGAGATAGAAGAAGAAGAGGTGAAGGAGGACGACGACGACGACGACGAAGATGATGAATTAGAACGAGAGCCTGGACAACTCAAATCTGAAGAACAAACATTGCTCTACTGCAACAGAAAAGGAGCGGTTTGCAGTTCGAAGCTTCCCAAAGTGTGGTCGAAAAGGGGCTTATTTTGGCACAATATATATACATAGATATATACACAGACAGCTACGGGAAAGCGATTCGAAGGCGAAGCTTCTCAGGTACCAGGAAAACCCGCTGTTTTCAGAGGCATTCTTCACCAAACTGCACAGGCGCAGTCGAAGAAGGAGACGAATTTGACCACGGAAAGCAAGACGAACCAGAAGCCGAAGGAGAAGGCTACGACGGGAAGAAGAAGAAGAAGACGAAGAAAGAAGAAGAAGAAGACGAAGAAGAAGACGACGAAGACGAAGAAGACGAAGACGAAGAAGACGAAGAAGACGAAGAAGAAGCGGCCGCAGCTGCTGCTGGCGATGGCGAGGAAGGAGCGGAACCCTAACTCTTCGTCTCTGCGCGCGATGGAAACCCTAATTCTCAGGCTTCGCAGACACAGACAGCGGCGATGGCGAGGGCACTTCTCTCTCATCTTCTTGTTTTCTCTCTCTTCTTCTTTTTCTCTCTCTTCAGACCAACCATCCGAATTTCGGACTAATAATAAATAATTGCTATTTTCCGAATAATAAACAAAGGGCCCAATCTTATTTTTGCCTATTTTATTTATATTCGATTCCTAAATTCGAATTTCGAATCCTCCATTTTTAAACTATTCTCCCCCCGCACTTTTTTCGAATAATAAAAAAAGGGCCCAATTTTATTTTTGCCTATTTTTTGTTTTTATTTACTTTCTAGCTTGATTTCGGGCTTAGTGCACTAATCACTGTGATTAGTGGCTAATTACTGCGATTAAGAATCGAGGGGCGGGGGGTGGGGGGCTAATCACCCCCCGCTTTTTAATCACGTCATTAAGCCCTCCCCGTCTTAATTACTCGAGGACCTACTAGCAGAATTTGAGTAGCAATTCGCATACATTGGGGCGATTAAGCCGCTCTGATCAGCAGGAACCAAGTCACTAATTGCAACCTTAATCACGTGATTCAACCGAACGACTTCAAGATCTAAAGGCTTTGACTTGTGATTTATATATAATGAGGCAGCCGACTGCTCTGATCGTCGCACTCGGAAAGAATCTTAATTGAGGGGATCAATTAAGCCGCCCGATTATGAAGCACTCACTCCTTAATCGGGCGCTCTAACGAACGATTAACGTTAGAAGAAGATGAGCATCACACGGGCGAAAACGAGCAGTGGATCGACCCATCAACAATAACCCCATGTCTGCCTCACCTACAAAGGTCGGGTTCAAAAGAGACTTTCGGAGTCGGGTTTTTAATTTATTCGATTCAATCGTCGATCACCGTCAATGTCAACAAAGTTCCATCAAGGGCCCCAAATCCCTTCTATCAACTAGAAGCAACGAGATCGTACAATGATCGACCTATCTTTGCCAACAACTTTGCTTCCATGCCCGAGAAAGACATAAAGAAAGATCGATAGATTAATGTCTGAAGACCCCAAGCCTGATCTGGCCCATGAGACTGGGAAGCAATCTCGATTTGTATCGATCTGCGATGGGATATGGGCGTATCGGAATCGATATGCGATGGGATTATAATGAGAGATAACAGGTGGATTCCAGCGTAGAGCAAAACCAGCCCGGCCGACTGAATCGAAAGACAGCGCGGAAACAACGAACGAGAAGGAGCGAATCGAAGCCGCCGATAGAACGTCGACGCCAGTTGCACAGATTCTGCAACACGGATCGTTGACTTTCCGCAAGGCTTCATGCAGCCTACCAGCACCCACTAACTACAAAACATGATAGAAAACAAATGAGATATATATTCGCCATTTCATCGTCACGAATCAGTTCTGATAGCATGACAGCAAGCATCGCACCGGAGTCTAACCTGTCCACCGCCACGCATTGCGGAATATCTGCCGATCACGAATGAGGAGGAAGGTCCACGCGCCCAAGGACCCAGCAGTTTTCCGGCTGACTTCACGATTTGTACAAGATTTCGGTGTCGAAACCTTATAAAACCACAAGCACACTTGTCCCAAGCGCCACATGATGGGATCAGGAAACAACCCGTGTAGATAAGGAGGGGCACTATAGACCAGTTTCTGTGCAAAGAAACTGCAGGTTTCCAAGCCTGAAATCTCCTCTGCCGCATTTAGCTGATGATGTGGGCACAACCCCATGAAGTTAGAGATGTGTTTAACCCCTCGTGAAGAGCTAGCCAGTTCGATGTTTCATTGTCTGATAAACCGATCGATTCCCTTTCACACCGATTTGTGTGCTGTTGACCCGTCGGCAACTTCCGAATGTCTTCTAGCATCTTTCCAGCTTCTGCCAATAAAAGAAGAAGAAGAAGAAGAACCACCACCGAAAAGAAAATGTCGGGCTGCTCCAGATCTTTTGTCCACATGGCCACAACTTGTTTAAGTGATGCGGTGGACACATGTCCACACTGTATCTGCTTCCTCCAGATCTGCGTCCACATGGTGTTGTCCAATTTGTAGCATTTTCTGTTGCATTGTGGTAGATGGCATATCACACTTCTTGAAAAGCCTGCAGAAGATGATGAAAGCAGGAGGCGACGAAAGTCTGCGCGGCATACATGGAAGAGAAGAATTTAGACTTAGACCCATCAAAAAAATCTCGGAGGAGTCAAAGTTATCCCTATCTAAGGTTGGTTGGTGGTCACGAAATAGTCGATAAGCGAGGGTTACCAAAACAAGCATGTAATACATGACCTAAGTAGGTGTTAAGACCGTGGCATATATGGATATATGAATAGAATCGAACATGAAAACAAGAAATGCAAATTCAATTTCAGGTGGAGTTTATTTATCATAGGATTGAAACAGCCAAGGCAGGGTGGTTCAGAAGCAGTCAAAATACCTCAATAATCCATGGATTCAGCGATTTACGGGTACCATATACAAAGGACTGCAACATGCCTGTTTACAAGGATAACAAAAAGAAAGAAAAATCATCAAAAGAATTCAGTTTGCAATCCGATCACAAAGTATTTTGGAATCGGCATTTCTAAAGTCTGTGTCGATGTCGAACGAATTAGTCGAAATGACCCAAGTTCTCGACTCTTGTAGATTATTAGTTCTATCCTCATTTAATCCAATTTCATGGCTGAACAAATGACCCAAGTTCTCGAGTCTTGTAGATTATTAGTTCTATCCTCATTTAATCCAATTAGTCAAAATGACCCAAGTTCTCGAGTCTTGTAGATTATTAGTTCTATCCTCATTTAATCCAATTTCATGGCTGATAAATAAATATGAGGCAGAAGTTTTTCCACCAAAATCAATCAGGTTACCTGACATTTTCATCTCCAATCATTCTCCTGCAGCTCTGGAGTTCAACATGCTAGATAACAAAAAGAAAGAAAAACATCAAAAGAATTGAGTTAGCACTGGGAGGTTGAGCCCACAAGCATTTTCAAAATCTGTGTAAAAGCCGAACGAAATAGTAAAAATGACCCAAGTTCTCGAGTCTTGTAGATTATTAGTTCTATTCTCCCATAACTGGTCTTAGCTGATTTAATCCAATATTATGGCTAAGCACAAGAGCTGATAAATGTGACACAATTTTTTATCAACCAAAATCAATCAGGTTACCTGGCATTTTCGCCTCCAATGACTTTCCTGCAACTCTGGATGAATGTAATTCTGCCATTCCTGCATATGCCGCACCCTCGAAGAGACATATCATCAACTTTGCATCCTTGAGAAACATGTTAGCACTCTGATATGTACACAAAGGAGGATCATAATAAGCGCATATTCAGCCAGGACAAAGAGCAGCTTGGGTTGAACAAAATATGTTTTGAGTAGATCAACACTACTGCAACCCAGGCTAGCAACAGCGTTTACACGACTGTTTCGGGCCCTTGCCTTAGGTATTTCCACCACATTTCATCAAATCAATGATAGTGTCTTAACTGTACTTCACCATCAACACCTGACCCATGGAAGCATTTTCTTTCATTTTCCAATACCTTGATGATAGCAATTCTATCGATATCTCCTGAAATATGCAGTGGTCCTCAATACATATTGATTCCCGTTATTAGCCCCACCAAGAAGACAATCGACTGTGGTTGGTTTACCTGGAAATGCCGCTGAAAGTCACAGAACACAGGAGTATGACACTTGATGCCTATTTTTGGCTTGGGCTAAACTCGCTTTGGATTTCATCCATTATCCAGTTCAACTTCGGCCAGAAAGTTGGATAACACTTCCATCTCTTGGTTCTTTCAAGTGCCCCATGTCCTAGTATATGCAAGTTGTTTCCTTATTTCTTTGAGTTTTAGTGATTCCTCCCGCATGTCGAAATCAGCATAGATGTTAGACATCAAAACAAATGTTCCAGCATGTCTTTGATCCAGCCGTAGTGCATAATCAAAAACCTCTTGGGCAGCCTCCAAGTCTTTCCATTTCTGACATGCACCTAAGACAGTATTAACAGCTGACTCGTTAGGTTCAAATGGCATTTGTTTCAGCAATTTCAAGGCATCTTCGAGTCGTCCTGCACGAGCAAGAAGATCAAGCATACAATTGTAGTGCTTGAAGGACAAACAAACACCGTACTCGTTCATACTTTCAAAGTAGAGCTGGGCCCTATCAATGAGACCTCCGTGATTACATGCTGTAAGGACACACAAGAAAGTGACTGCATCTGGTCTAGTCGTCTCTTTCATTCTCTCAAATGTGTGTAATGCATATTCGAACTTGCCTTGACGAGAATACCCCACTATCATTGCATTCCACATGCTAGGGTCTTTAATGGGCATGGCTTCGAATAGCTGCAAGGCAGAGTTCATTCTACCACATTTTCCATACATATCAATGATTGCAGTTGCTAAAATCACTTCACTTGCGTGAAGATTTCCATGGCGACAACATAATGCATATATTTTTTCCCCTAACCTTAAAGATGCCATATTACCACATGCTTGTATGATGCTCACAAAAGTTGTACTATCTGCAAGCATACCCTGTTCTTGCATCTGTGCATACATCAGAACAACCCTCTCAGTTTCCCCTTGCTCAGCACAGCAAAGAAGCATCAGATTCCATGAAACCACATCTGGAATGACACCCTCGAGTTGCATCTCTTCAAAACAACTCCATGCCTCTTGGCAGAAACCTTGCTCTACATAACCTCCTATCAATGGGTTCCATGAGGCTGCGTCTCGAAGCGGCAGATGATTTGAAACCATCTTTGCTTCTACAAAGGCACCATGCTTGGCATACATATTCAACAAAGAGCTGCCAACAAGAAAATCTGACTCAATCCCCTTCTTCACTATTTCAACATACAATTCTTGTCCTAAGTCCACAGCTCCTAGGTTTGTACAAGCCTTGACACAATGAAAATAAGTGATGTTATCTGGGTTCATGTCCTGGAGTTGCATATCTTTTAGACATGCTAACACTTGGTGATCGTTACCCTGTTCAGCATAACCCCCAATTAATGCATTCCATGATAAGCAACCCCGGCTAGCATCTATTGTAAATACTTTTTTAGCTTCCATAAGAAAACCACATGCCACATACATATCGACTAAAGTGGCACAAAGCAAAGGATCGCTTTGGAACCCTAAGATGAGGATCTCATTGTGTATCTTCTGTCCTGTGTCGATGACTTGTTGACCACTACAAGCTTTCAATATGGACACATAAGTGATGGAATTCGGACAAACTCCCTCCAGTTGCATTTGTTTACAACATCTCATTACATCTTCAAAGCATGCAAACTCAGCATATGCTGCAATAAGTGCAGTCCATGACACCACGTTTCGAACAGGCAGGTCGTCCAAAACTTCTTGCGCCTCAACAAGTGCACCCCATTTTCCAAACATATCAACTACAGAGCTTCCAACAAATGTGTCACTCTCTAATCCCTCTTTTACAATTTCTATATACAACTCAAGACCATTCCTGACAAATCCCATGCTGCTACAAGCTTTTAAGCCACAAATGAACGTGACAACATCTTGACAATCAGTATTCCTTTGCATATGTTCCAAACAATCCAGCACCTGCTCGCTCTGACCATGCTCAACATATCCTGAAATAAGTGAGCTCCAAGAAATACTGTTCTGATCTGCCAATCTATCAATAACATGCTGTGCTTCTAGGAGGCGTCCACATTTAGAGTATACGTCAACTAGAAGGTTTCTAAGGAAAGTATCCCTTTCAAATCCGTTCTTGAGAATTTCAGAGTGTAACTCAAAGCCTCTGTCGGCGTCTTTCATGCTTGAACACATTCTGAGACCATGAATGAATGTGGGAATGTTCATGCATGGGCCATTGCGCTGCATTTGATCTATACACTTCAGTGCTTCTTCGAAACGGTCATATTCAGCTAGGCCTCCAATAAGCGCATTCCATGAGGATACATCTTTCACTAACAGCTTATTGAACACATCTTGCGCTTCTGGAAACAGATTTATTTCAGCATACATTTTTATTAATGCATTGCTAACGGAAATATTCTTGTCTAATCCTCTTTTGGTTGCTAACACATGAACCTGAAATCCGCATCTTATAGCTTTTGCATTTCCACAACCATTCAAGATGCAAACAAAGGTCACAGCATCAGCAGATGTACCATCTACTTGCATTTTGTCTAAAGACTTCAATGCTTCCTCATAAAACCCATGCTCAACATAACCTGCAATTGAAGTTGTCCATGACACGACATCACGTGTAGTGAGCTCATCAAATACTTGGCACATCTCTTGGAAAGAGCCACATTTGATATACATGTCCATCAGTATGCTTCCAAGAAATGCATCCTTTTCAAATCCTTGCTTGATTATTTGTGCATGTATTTCCTGGCCGACATGCAAAGCACCTATACTTGCACAAGCTTTCAGGCAAGAAACAAAGGTAACCTCGTTGGGAGATATATTAGCAGTTCTCATACATTTCAAACAATTTAATGCTTCTTTCCCGTGATTGTGTTCCAGGTAACCTGCAATTAATGCATTCCATGAAACCACATTACATGTGGGGAGCTCAGAGAGCAGCTCTCGTGCTTCTGTAAGAAGACCACAGCTTGCATACATATTAATCAACGTGCTACCCACAAAAGTATCACACTCCATCCCATCACGGACAATCTTATAGTGTATATCACGGCCTATATCTATTGATGCTAAGTTAGTACAGGATTTGAGACCCCACACATAGGTCACTCTATCCAAAACCACGCCGTCTCTTTGCATCTGTAGGAAACAGCTCAAAGCTTCCTCGTCTAACCCCCTTTCACAATACCCTGCAATCAATGCAGTCCACAAGAACACATCTTTACTTTGAATTTCTTCAAAGACTCCACGTGCCTCTATAGGTGACCCAATTTTCATATACAAATCCACCAATGTGCTACGAACAAAAGGATCATTCTCATGTCCTTCTTTAATTATATCAAGGTGAAGCTCTCGTGCTCTTGAGAGACACCTCATGTCAATGCAAGCTTTTATGAGCGCCAGGTAAGTATACCTACTGGGAATTATACAATCTTCATGCATATTCTGAAGCAGCTTGAATGCATGATGTAGTTTCCTGGCGGTGATATATCCTTGAATAAGACGAGTCCAAGCATACTCATCACGATGTACCAACTTATTGAAAACAAGTTGAGCACCTGATATACTTCCACAGTCTACAAATGTGGCAACCAACTCATCTTCAAGAACTTTATCGAGCCCTAATCCACAGATTTCCTGATGGATCTTCTTGGCTGCAGACAGATCTTTCCTTTCTCTACAATCCTTAAGGCTGAAGAGAAACCCATCTACCGAAAAGATAGGACATACCAGATCCGAGGAACTCAAATTGACTTGTTTCTGAGTGCTTCCGTCTGTCTCCATGTTGTCCAAATTTATATGCTTAATAATGCTCGCCTTTTGATCCCAATGCTTCCATTTTACGTGCTTCTGAATGGTCATTTCTGCCTTGGAATCACTCACATTCACATGCTTCCAAACTCCATTTTCTTGGCACAGATCCTTTACACGCTCTGTCATGCTATTTTCCTGGAATAAATCCTCAACATTATCGTGTTCCCAAATAGTGGTCTCCTCTTGCTCCAAAACATTTGAATTTCTATGATCTTCAGTGCGCTTATCTAGTTCTGAACCAATGAACTTTACTTGCTGCCTACTGTTTTCCTGGTCCAAATCATCAAAACTTTCATGCTTACACATGGTCTCAATAACCTTGACGCGAGCATGCTTCTGAATGGCCTCAATTTCCTTTGAATTTGCATGTTTCGAAGGAAAATTAACATCTTTCAAATTCACACGTTCCTGAGGGAACTTTACATCCGTCAATTCCACATGTTCGGGGATTCTCTTCGTATCATCCAAATTTAAACATTCCTGAATGATCATAACATCCTTCAACCCTGCATGCTCCCCAAAAGCCTGTTCTTTCACACTTACAAGATTTAAGAGCCTCTTTTCCCGTCTAGATAAGCTCACATTGCTCGTTGCATCGCCATCTCTCGCCACCATCTGGATGACAAACACTTGCATCCGATGCGATTTTGGTGGATATACTCCAAGCTTTGCATTTCCATCTGCCCATACTTGGGCAGAGCTGGGGGTGTGGCCGATTCCTAGCATTTCTTAGGTCTCTGACAGATACCATAAAGATTCATCCCCGCTCTTCGACAAACTAAGATGGAATGTCCGATCCTTCCTCTCTGAGAAATGCGCCGGTTTCTTCTCATTGCCGACAAACACATGAGAAGTTACATCTCCAATACGTCCAGACGGTCACACTCATCTCCTTCAATGAAGCCTGGGAAGCAGGAGCCTACGAATGGGCTCAGGAACGCTGGATGGAGATGGAGATGGAGCTTTCTCCTCGGGACTTGTTTCTGTGTGAAGTGGATGGAGATGATTCTATTCACGACTTGTTTGTGTTTCCAATCCAATGATTTCTATTCGTTTTTTTGCTTCCAATGATTCCCAATTACTCGGGTTTCGATCGGTTCCCGGTTCCCATGGATCCTCATCATGTGTCTGATCGGCTTCTTCTGATCGCGTCCGAATTCCATACCGTGTCTCGAATCGCGTTTCTGATCGGAGCTCATGTGCCTGAAACGCCTCTGATTCGTGTTCGAAATTCTATATTGTGTCTTGCATCGCGTTTCTGATCGAAGGTTTCCGGTCAGATTATGTCATTTAGCTGGCTTTCCGAAACGCCAGGGTTCGAACCCCTTTCGACCGAAGACTGGCATTCCTATTGTATGGTTGTAAAGGTTGTAGTTGTAGTTGTCGCATAACATCAATGTTTACGAGCAACGAGAAGTCAGGTAGTCTAAGAAGAATGCACATGAGAAATTGCTTCTTGATCGAGGAGCCCGAGGATATAGATCAAACGAGCATGCAATGAAGATGATTTCGCTATATACTGGTAGTAGTCATCGTCAATCACAAGCTACGCATGAAGAAATGCAGTTTGTTTCATTTTTAAGGAGTGCCAGAGCCAAAAAATATGGGATCAGCACGTGGAATTCAACCCATCGTCGCCACCAAACTATACAAAAACCTCATATTTCAGAGTCTGGAATCGTTTAAGCATACGCCTATTTATAATAGATATGATGTGCACATTCTACTACAAGTTTTTGCACGAGCAATTCAAAGGTGCAAATGGCCCCAAAATGCTACAAAATGACAAATAAGACACAAAACACTTCGATGGATGAAGCTACTTGAGCTCACCTTTATATGTAGAGGGCACTTTGTGAATTACCATGAGTTGTTTCTGATGATCCTCGATGTCGTGACATGGACAACGCAAGCTTCAGCTTGCAATCGCCAATGTTATCCATTCACTTGCCAACCATAACCATACTGATGCTGTGGAGCATGAACATTTACATTTCTCTATATCTCTGGCATCATACATGCATGATGATTGATGCCCTCTAAAAATGCAAAATAGTAGGAATTGTTGTGTGTATGTATACATACATACATATATATATAGACTAAGACACATTCAACAGGATACGATGGAGCAAAGTACAGATTCTCCAATGCTCCAACTTGCCTTCATGAGATGGAAGTGCCTAAACATTATAGTAAGGAAACCTAGTTTGCTTTCAGTTGTAGCCTAGCTATTTATTACTCATGATAGATAGATATATCTACATTTACTACATAACAGTTAAAAAAGAGTGGGCATCATAAGCTCTCTTCTTTTTTCTACACTAGTGTTGGAGGCTGCCAGAAACCCGAAGCTTTTTGTCACAAGACATTCATGTTGTATATTATGGGCACCCCCCTTGTTGTTGGTGGTGGTGGGTTAGAGAGAGAACCTGTGTAATTGTGTACTGTACAATACAACTCTTGACCTTTCATTTGATGGTCACATATCTGTTGGTGCCATGTTTTGCCCAGTAGTTCACCAAGTCGATCGGGGCTGTTATATCCACATGCTCTGATGCTAATCTTTGAAGAAGCTTCTGGAATGCACCCCCACTCATCTTCCGTCCCGGAACTCGCGAGCTGCGTTTTGCAGGATTCAAAGGAAGGGGATACATTGAAAGGAAATTAGTACAACATGCTGATTGCCAACCTCCTTTGCCCCACCTGTAACATTGTTGGTTGGATCCGGTGCAAGAACAATATGGGATCGAAATGGAAGAAGCTAGCACCGAATCGAATGGAACTGTTTCATCACTCTCGCCACTGCTACGAGTTTTGCCTTTCAGACCTTTCTTTCCATCAAGTTTGCCGATTTCAAAATTGACTTGTGTGCCACTTTTCTCCGTACGTCGCCTCTTAGCATTTTCACTCGTGCCTTGTTCAAGTAGAGCTGCTTGTGAAGCCGAGGATTTAGATCCTCCCTTTCCTTTCGTAATTCTGTTTTTTGTGTTTGTGATCTTGTCCTCACCCATCATCAATGGCACAGGAGATTTTCGTTTCTTAAGCAAAGATGCCGATTTCTTACCAAGGTGCTTTTCTTTGCCTTGGTCAAGCATTTTTCCACTTTTGGTACCTGGAATCGGGCGTTCGCAAGGTATTGGTATGGCAGACATATTCAGCATTTGCATTAACCTTGAAACTGCCTCGCTGCTGTCCTTGCCAGATATAACAATCGAGAGAGCAGCCTTTGCTGCATCACGCTGCATCCAAGCGGCATTTCTATCTGCATATGCGACATCTCTTTGTATCAAAGCTGAATCTCTTTCTGCATAAACAGTTCTTTTCTCTGCCATTGCTATATCACGCTCAGCAATGGCAGCATCTCTTTCAGCAACCACATCCATCAATTTTAGGGCTGGGTGATCCCGAAGAATATCTTTCATGCGTGAAGGATCATCACTGCCCCACTGACGTACAACATCCAATCTGCCAGGATTGTCCATATCGCTTCTTTTATGCGATACTTAAATTACACTGTCCATTTCATTCGTGTCAATTAGGAAATTGGGTGTGCAATAAATGATGACACAAAGGGGGGAAATCAGTGGCCCATTGCATGCCCACCAGCTTAAAAATTAAGTGGCAAACGAAGCCTCTGCTATCTGGCACTGTTATATCCTGCATTTCAATATAAAAAATGACTAGAAATATTTACTTGTACACAATGTGATGGCTTTTCATGCCCAAAATTCAAGCATTTTGTTTCTTCAGATCATGATGAAAAACTGTCCCACATATCAAGGCCTTTCTAAGTATGTGGATTATGAGAATCTAGGCAATAACAGTCTAAGTTCCAGGCGTAAGTAGTAAACTAAACAAGGTCCACGATTCCAATGTACCAACTTTGTTGTTAAGAAAGATTTTTCAAGTCATAGATAAGGATGTGAGCTCAAGGTTCATATAGAGATTCACGTGCATTTTTAACCAGAAATTTTAACTTTTGATATTGTCCGATGGATGTTTTGTAACCTGTCCTCTAAATTATTGGATTCGTCTCATCCTTTCTGACCTATATACATATGATGTGCTATCTGACATAAATTTTATGGCACCACTGAGAACGCTCGAGTAATCATCTTACCATGGACGATGTTGAGGCCATTCTACTTTCCCATAAAAGATCTCAAGAGATGTGCTCCCTACTCTTCGCATGGGTATAAACAGTACTATCGGGTCATCACCTGATTCACAATACGTTAAGTTGCATCATCCATTTTATTTTTGTTCCATTTACCGTAGCTACATTTCTTTGCTCATTCCTTTAATTTAATCATTCACTGTACCGAATTTCACAGGCCTATGAATTTTTCCGTCTCACGGGTTGTTTGGACCCTTAAAGAAGTGGAATATCACTTCATTTTTTCCAGATATTGTTTATCTTGCACAGAATTCCTCAGAGATTCAAACTCAAAATAAACGTCTGAATTTCCCTTTCTACATCACTTTTGACAAGTACATTAGGTTAGCATACATATCTAGCATATTAATACGGGCATAATTTCAAAGTCAATTGAAGGTGCTCTTTTGTATTAGTATTTTACATAAAGTATGATAAATACTTCGTCATTGAGTAAAGAAAAATTTAGAGCATCTAGAAATCTCAATTCCATTAAAAAAATAACATTATAAATCTATTCATAATGTCACGGTTATTAATTATCCTACCTCTCAGATTTTCAAGTAGAAATACATCAACGGTCGGCATTTTTAGTACCAACATGAGAACTACGCAAAGTAGCTTTGAGGTATTGCATGTATGGAACCTTTTATGAGGTGTTAGAAAAATCTAAATGTGAAATAGCTATTCTCTAGAAAAAACTAATTTTTCTCGTGAAGCATAAACAGCCATTCTCTAGGAAAACCCGAATTTGTCTCAATGGACAATTCCAGTCTCTTGTAGATGCTAATGTGTCCAACTTTCGCTCAGGCAACATAATCTCTCATTTGGTCTAACACGCCATTCTGGTCTTTCAAAAGAAATTAATATATTTCTTTCCTCTTTTCTTTTGAAGTATTCACAGTCACAAAAGTAGTGTGATTCTCCTGCAGAACTAACAAGCAGGATATAGGCTGCAATTGAAGCAAAGGCTCGGATGACAACAATTGACCATGAACTCACATGCACTAGATGTCATGATCTTGTGCCAAAACCAAAGGGAACACGCTCAGCTATCCAGGAGCAGTGCTTTGTCAGAGACATTCACTGCATTTGGTCATCATCCGAATATGATATTGTGCTTTAACAACTTGCAGATCTATTTTAACTACAGATCACTGTGGATTTGTTCCTCTTCTGGTAAAGCCTAATGGGGTCGGAAAGAAAATTTTCAGTCCCATATGTAAAGTGATCTATTGCAGATCTAATGCTGTGACATTATAGACCCTTTAGGAATCATATTGGAAGAGTTGATTCAAGCCCGGATGGGCAAATTTGGATGCTTCCAAAAGCTTTTAGAAGCATGTATAGGCCCCCAGGGGTCTCCGACAAGAGGAGACAAGCCGTTCTTGGAGTTCGGGATGTCTTATCATTCAGTTCACTGTTGCTGATGGTTCAAAGGGGTAGTGAGAAAAATCCATGGATTCCCTAAAATTGCTTCTCTTGGGCCACACAGCCATTCCTAGCACAGACTCATCACTGACAGCCAGCAAATTTTATCGCCATGGCGATCTTTGCTATTCTCAGAATTGGGCAATGCACAGAAACTGATAATTCAGAAGCGACCTTTGCATACAGTCAAGAATAGGAGGGAGAAGAAGAAGAAACCAAAAGAGAATCAAGTCTGGAACTTTCTTTCATCGGCGCAGTTTTGAACTGGCCTCAGGAAGAGGCCATGCACGGATGACCATGGAAAGGGCCTTGCGTATGCAGCGAGCGAAAACAAGGAGAGCTTTGCAATGTCTCTGGAGAGGAGAAGGAAAGGGAGAGGAGAAGGAAGGGGAACAACATACCTGGAGCAGGAAGAGGAGTGTGGATCGCCATAGCCACGAGCTTCGTCTCTTTCTTTCTTCTTCTTCTTCCTCACAATCTTTTTCTCTCCGCTCTTCTTCTTTGTCTTGCTTTTCTTCTGATTTTTATCTCTCTCTCTCTCTCTCTATCTCCACCTTTTTCCTCTCTCTAGCTTTTTCCTCTCTCTACTCTTTTTCCTCTCTCTAAGCTTTTTTCCTCTCTAAGCTTTTTTCCTCTCTCTAGCTTTTCCTCTCTCTACTTTTTTTCCTCTCTCTAAGCTTTTTTCCTCTCTAAGCTTTTTTCCTCTCTCTAGCTTTTCCTCTCTCTAAGCTTTTTCCTCTCTCTAAGAATTTTCCTCTCTCTACTCTTTTTCCTCTCTCTACTCTTTTTCTCTCTCTAAGCTTTTACCTCTCTCTACGCTTTTACCTCTCTCTAAGCTTTTTCCTCTCTCTAAGCTTTTTTCCTCTCTCTAACTTTTTCTTCTCTCTACCTTTTCCTCTCTCTAAGCATTTTCCTCTCTCTAGGAATTTTCCTCTCTAAGCATTTTCCTCCTTCTAGCTTTTTCCTCTCTCCACCTTTTCTCTCTCTAGCTTTTTCATCTCTCCACCTTTTTCTTCTCTCTACCTTTTTCATTTCCTCTCTCTAAGCTTTTTCCTCTCTCTAACTTTTTTTACCGAAAAATATTTTTAAAAAACGCCTCACAAATTTAATTTCATCTTATTTACAAATTAACACCTGATCCTATCTTCCACTGAAAATTTAACGCCCGATTAATTCCGCTGGCGCTTTTATTTTCTAATTGCTTCCCGCGGATTGATCCTGATAATCATTCTAGAATCTGATTGATTGATAAACGCATTGATTTGGTATTTAATCGAGTGCTTGGGTGTTAATCAATTAGTTAACTTGACGTTAATTGAACTCACATGTTAATTTTTAAAACTAGACATTAATTTGTAATTTTTAGTTTTGAGAGGCGTTAGTTTTGACAGGCGTTAAAATGTAATTTATAATTCTGTCAGACATTTGTTTTGGCAATTTACCCCTTTTCTTTTCTTCTAAAAAAAACAACCCTCTCTTTTTTTCTATGGGAAAAAGCAGAAGCCACAATTAATTCAAATAATTAAAATCTAAAGAGAGATTTTTGACTTTTTTGCTGTATCTTTCTCATCGATCTTCAGGTGATGATGTTGACGTTGATGTTGTTGATGACAATGATCGTATGCCTTTCATTAGTACTAGGACTGTTATATCTTCCTCATTGATCTGCAGATGATGATATTGATGTTGATGCTGATGATCGTATGCCTTTCATTAGTACTAGAACTGTTATATCTTTCTCACTGATCTGCAGATGATGATATTGATGTTGATATTGTTGGCGATGATGATGGTGATCATGGCATGGCTACGTTCATACTAGATCAATTTTGACCTGCTACGATCCTCCTCCTGTCAATGCATAAATTGATGTTGGTGATCTGGTGGGCAAAAATTTAGAAATAGAAACAAATGGAATGAGAAGGAAAAGTATTCAGATTGTTTCAATTTAAAAACTAGATTTGGCGTTCCCTTACAATATGCAAGTATAGTTGCGAGGTAATTAAAACAAGAAAACGATGTATAAATTTTCACTTATCACGAAAAATTGAGTCAATTCTTTTGAGATCTAAACTTTAAAAAAAACATAAGATAACATTAGTCAACGAAAACATTTTTTAAAAGAATACAAATTCCAATAGTTCTATTTCTTAATGTTATATAGACATATTTGCAATTGCTTGTTTTGTGCTCGATCATTTTCTTATGATAACGTGATGTTAGGAGGATTATGTAGATTATTGTAAAATGAAAGAGATAATAGGAGCATAAGGTGAGAAAATTGAATGTAAACCCATTCATACATTAGTTTTATTATTTTCCTGTGATTATTATTCCCAAGCTTGAAAAACTAACAAAAACAGGCATTACTTCAGTTTTGCAAGAGAAGCAATAAATGTTATATTTGAGTTATCACTAGCTCAAATTACATATCGAATCATAATATGATTCCCAACGACGTTTCTAGTAAGTTCCCAACTCGGAACATGATTAATCATTTCTGAAACTTGTCTCTATTAGATCAACATTCAGGATGGGAATGCGGTTCCTGAGAACTATGATTAATAGTCCCTTTCTAACTTTCGCACGTATGCTCCGACTCTATGTCCTCCCTTGTCGATTTATAAACGATGCGATGATGTCGATGAACATGACGACGATGGCAATATGGCTGCATTCACGCGGAGGTTTGCCATCTCTCCCTCATCAATCAACAAATGATGTGATGACGATGATGATGTCGCAGTTGCTATTGCTAATGACGATAATACGTCTGCATTCATGCTCCATCCATGTCTATAGTCTCTCCCTCACACAATCTACAGATGATATGATTTTGTTGCTGCTTCTGCTGATCGTGGTGGCATGGATGCATTCATGCTCCATCTCAGCCATCTCTCTCTCTCTCTCTCTCTCTCTCTCTCTCTCTCGTCGATCTACAAATGATGTTGCTTGCTGATGGTGACGATCGCAGTGGTAGCATGACTACTACATTCATGCATGCTGCATGCATTTTAGCCATCTCGCTTGCATCGATCCGCTGCTACTGCGATCGCCGACGATGACGACAACAGTGCATGCACTCGTCGGAATTCTGCAAATTAACAAGCCCATCGACTCGGAACCGGGAGCAGGTTCTGTTTTTTTTCCCTGTACCAGAGGCTATAACAAACCAGCAAAAACTGGAATCTTTCGACCGAGAAGATGGGTAAAGATAGATGGATTTGCACATGCTCCTCTCATGCAATGGGCCATCATGCACATGTATGAAGAAGGAAATGTTCTCTTGACATACGTATACGCGTTCCATACGATTTCCCATACGTATATACGCGCTCTGTACGATTCCCAATACGTATACAGTAGTTGTACGATGAAACGTACGCGAGGATTTGGGAGCGAAGAAGCTGCGCTTCGCTGCTGCTCGAAGTTTCCATGGCTATGGCGGAAGCTGTCGTCACCTGCGATCCTCGTCTCCCTCGTCCTCCTGATTCGACACAGTGGAGGAGGCGAACGCCGCCGAATCGCATCGTCTCGCTTCAAAGAAACCATACCTCGCTGAAGAAATCATCTTCATCCGCTTCGTCGTCTTCTCCTTCGTCTTCTTCTGCTTCTGCACTCGGTCTTCTCGTCTCGGCCACCACTGAATTCATCCGTTTCTTCTCAAATCCGAGGTAAGCGAAAAGATGCCGTTTTTGGCTTCCTTTCTCTCTCTCTGTTTGTGTCACACACTCGCATTCTCACGCACACGACCCCGCACGCATTTCCGCACTTCCGCAGGATCAGCCTTCACGCACTCAATTCACATTTTCGTCGCGGTTTTTTTGAAGGAAATAGCTAGCTTCGAAGAGAATAGCGGTGACGGTCACGATCAAGGGATTCTTTACAGATTCGTTCCTGATTCTTCGAGGTTAGGATGTTTGATGTTTTTCCTCATGTATTCGAGGACGCAAGCCTGATGGAGCCTCCTACCGAGAAGATTCCCGGATCATTTGCTATTCTCTTCAAAAATGGGAAGTTGATGGTTTTTGCTCGAACATTCAAGGATGCAAGCCTGATAAAGATCCCTACTGAGCAGACTCTTCCCTAAGCATTTGATATTCGTTTGTTCTCTTCTGTAAGCACAATCGCATCCATTTATGTGAACATCTGAAGGTTTCAATTATGCTCCATATAGATGGATGATATTTTAGACGTTCATCTCTATATTTTCTCTAAAACCGGGTAAGAAGGAAAGTTTATGGATCTTTCCACGTTTCACGAACATTCGAGTTGATTTGTATTTCATGTCTTATTTTGTAGCAAAGATGATGCTCCTTCCTCAAATCAGGACCTCATTCCTTCTTGCAAAAAGATTTTCACACAAGTCGGAGATGTTATGGATGCACTGATTGCGGATTATGAGCAGGCTTATTTCCTTACAGGTTCATAATTTATCTTCTTTATCAATCGTGATCATCCTCCATATCTGCCATTTCTTGCTACCTAGTTTTGTAGCACTGTCTTTATCATTCTTTACCAGGTCGGCATTATCATTCATCATCCGTCATCTGCTTGCTGACTGTTGTTGTGGCATTGGCTCTAGGATGCTTTAACAGATCACTATATGCTGACGAATGCTTCTTTGCGGATCCTACAATCAGTTTTACAGGTACCTTGTTATCCTATCAGGATTTTTTTGCAGAGTAGTTATCATGAGAAAATCATTTGATCCGGATGCCCATTGGTATGTTAATCTTATTATAGATAGTATTGCCATTGTCATATAAAAATTTACAAATTGAAAAGTTGATCATTCGAAAGAGTGTAGTTGTGAGAAAATCACTTGATTTGTATGCACATATTCGCTATATATGCTAAAAATGCGTGCCTATGAGAGTATAGTCTACGAATTGGATTTGGTCCTGATACTGTTTCCGAGTCCAGGGAAAGGGGCATTGAAAAAGCATATGCATGTTGTTCTGGAAAACTTAGTAATTTCCGAGGCATAGCACATATAAATAAATTTGCAGTGATTTTTTCAATTCATTTTGTTTATTTGCAGTGAACAGTAATCAGGAATTTGTGATAATACTTAATGGAGTATCATTTGTCATCCATTCCGATGATTTGTCTGTCCGTCCGTCTGTATTTATGCATGCATGCATGTACCTGTGTTTGTATGCATATAAGGAACAGGCTTTATATGATCTTGTATTTTTGTACTCAGGGACAGACTTATATGAACAGAACTTAAAGCTGTTAATCCCGTTCTTAGAAGAGCCGTCACTAACCCTCTACAGACTGGAGGAGGTTAGTATTTATTTTCTGCTCAATTGGTTGCATTATCAGTCTGAGAAAACTCTAAAGCATACTATCTTAGTAAAATACATGGCAAGCTGATGGTCAGGACCGTACATTTGATTGGGATAAATATCTGAGATTGCTACCTTAGTTTTCCATGGATCCGATTGAAGCCCCTCAAATTTACAAAATCCCTAAAAAGCCACTCATTTCTATGAATTCTCTTCAATTAGTATCTAATATTTTAAATCATTGTTCAAATAACTCGGGAAGATTAGTGGGATTTATGACAATGCAAAGTCTGATTGTAAACTATCAGAATAAGAATGGGACACTGCCAATGAGCTTTTATTTTTATTATTAACTTCTGGCTATCAATATTGTAGGGCTAGAATCTTTATTTGTGGAGGAAGATCTAAACATCGATTCAATTACGCATGTGATAATCTAAAACTCAGCACTGTTAAGAATCTTGTGCACTGGGTCGCATCTCTATATGCCAGCCTGACTTTCCATGAATCCCAATTGCCCCTCAATTTTACAGAATCCCCTTAAAAGTCACTCATTTCTCTGAAGCCTCTTCAGTTGTTCTCCAATGAGTAACTCATTATTTTGAATAACTTGATAAAAGTAGCTTTCATTATGAATCTTGTTTCTATCATTAGTTTCTAAATATCAAGAAAGCATCTCAACTTTATAGGGGTAGGGTTTAAGTTTTTAAACATTCAGAACTTTATTTGTGAAGGTGGAAGAGTGTCCCAACACTAATTTAATGATGCTTAGATAATCTAAAACTCTGGACCTTTAAGAATTTTGTGAACTGGAGTGGATTGGGGAATTATGCAAAATGTAAGGTGGTTATTTGAGAAAATGTCCTTGCTTTTATTGATTGAAGGAGTCTGATAATGAAAGTCAAGCCATACGGGCATTTTGGCAGTTAAGGTAATCTGGTATTACTTTTTCTCTAGATTGTGTTGCGAATGCAACTTTATATTTATAATAGCTAGTGTACCAGGACTTACCTCAAGCTTCCTTGGAGACCTTTGATTTGTGTTGATGGTTCAACATTATACACATTGAATGAAGAATTGATGGTATGCTCCATGTCTGTAAATAAAATCACGTTTGTCTTTTGTTTTCCATTGTCTTTTCACAATTTTCTATGCATTTTGTAATCGTGTAATGAAAAAGCTACATTTGTGATGTTGTGGTTGCCTGTTCTGTTCTGCTGGTAACCTGCAGTCTAAACTTAGGGGGTAGCATTTTTTCTCTTTGATTTCATATTTTTGTGTCTTTATTGGTTTTTGAACTTCGTGCTGCAGTAAAGTTGCTATATTCCGTGTTCAAACTAAGCTTCATAGTTGTACTCAGGTCTCTTTGAGTTTTTGGGATAGTTTTTGAAACCATACTGCTGAAGGAGGCCTTTAACTCTTTACATCGAAACAAACCCTTGTGACAAATACATACCTATCTGATTCTTTTAAATATCGAGTATGATTAACCTTTCTCTTGCATGGTCCAGTTTTCAATGTATTAGTACATTTTAGAATGAGCAGTTTTGACGAATCATATGATTAAATTTATGGCTAGAATTGGAGTTAGGGAGATTTATACAGCCAAGCATTCTGAACTTTGTTCATGTTTTCAATTTTGTGGATGGAGATTCTGAGAAGTTCATAGTGGTATACATTTCTATAGAATTAAGTAAATGGATAAACCTTTATATTTATGTCCTCATTTGTTGCAGATTGTACGGCATATAGAGAGTTGGGCGGTTTCCCCATTAGTCGCCATTTCTCAAATATTCAAATGGGGAGATGGTCCCTTCTAATGCTCTCCTATGTAATATCTTCAAAGTTTACTATATCGGATGTGGCTAATATCTTCTTATTGATTATTTCATTGCCAAAGCTAGCAGCTATTAATCTTGTAACTTGTCATTGTGTACATAACTAGAAATGTGAATATCATTCGTCGGCAATCTAGTCACGAACTTTGATGAAATTATATTGAAGGGCATGTGTATTCTCCTTTCATACTTAGACAATTAGAATCTTATCAGATATCATTCGAATTCATGAATGACAATGTATGTTGTGAGAGTGCCCACCGTAGTGCTGCTTGTACTATATAGACATTACCATTGATGTAAAACCTTGAAGAAGAAGGAATTTACCGTCACACATGTACACATTCATTCACATGAATCATCAAGAGCCCGAGGTCTAATGATATGGGTATTTGTCGATCGATACCATGATTGGCTTTGGTGGCATCAATCGCAAAACATTCTTTCTTGTACATCATAAGAGGGAGTGTTATGGGCATCTTGCGGCAGAGCAATTGGAAGAGTAGCATTGATACATCTGTATATCTATCTATCTATCTATCTATCTATCTATCAATCGACATGTTAGATGTCTTTAGGATGTTTTTGATATCATGATTCTCATTACCTACATCTTAAATGTTGCTGGTAAGGGCTTGTATCGGCACTCTATGCTCAAACAATGCTTCATTCAGTGTCCGGTTCTGTTGTGTAAACGACAGTATGTAATCAATCAAACACATTGCTCGGTCGTTTCGCTGTTTCGCGATTGTGTACATATGCGTATAGATACGGTTTCCGAGGTGTCCATTCCAACTCTTTTATCCACACAAGTTTGATGTGTATGCATGGAATGTATATGGTATGCATAATATGTTTCTAGAATTGATCAAACAAACACAGGGTTTTCGACGGTCGTTTTGCTGTTTTACGATTGCGTACATACGCGTATAGATACGGTTTCCAAGGAGTCCATGCCAACTCTTTTATACACACAAGTCTGATGTGCATGCATGGAATTTATACGGTATGCATACGTATGTTTCCGGAATTGATCAAACATAGGTTTTCGACAGTCGGTCGTTTTGCTGTTTCCGCGATTGCGTACATATGCGTATAGATACGGTTTCTGCAATTGTGTACATACGCGTATAGATACGGTTCCCGAGGAGTCCATGCCGAGCTCTTTTATACACACAAGTCTGATGTGTATACATGGAATTTATACGGCACGCATACGTATGTTTTCTGGCGCACAATACAATTAAGAACAGCTCAGCTGCCGTACAATACACGGCTATTACGGTCCGTATTTCCAACGCGAGAGATACGGTGCGTATTCGTATGCTGTACGCACGCGAGTCCGCTGCAGTGTGGCTATGGCGCTCGCACTTCCTCCTTCCCGTCTGCCTTCCCTGCAGCACAAGGATCAGAAGAAGCTATGGAGACCAAGATTGTTTGGTAACTCTCTCTCTCTGTCTCTGTCTCTGTGTCTTTTTCTCGGAAAGGTAGAGGCTATACAGTCTGGTGCCTTATCGTCCGTCTCTAATTCCCTTTGATTCGTTCTCTCTGAGAAATAATTATATTGGAAGTCGAAAATCCGAACTTTTCCGTAGGTCTCCCTCGGTTTCATCTGAGAACAATCGCTTCCATCAGTGCCTCTCCTTCTGTTGTCCTTACCCGAGAGAAAGGAAAAAATCAAAAGCTTATGGACCTTCTGGTAAGATCTTGTTATTGTTGTTGTTGTTGTTGTTCTTCTTCTTCTTAGTATAGCAGTAAGTTGCATTATGATACTATAGCAGATTCCGTTTGATGATGATGATATCTTGCCATTTTGTAACAGTGTACGCGTAAAATTTCATGTTTGGAACTTCCACTCATCGAGCACAAGGAAGGTCCTGATTTGAAGGAGCTTCCGATAACGCTTCGAGGTATGTGATTCGATTTTAGTTCCTCTCCCTTTTTCTCCTGTAAGGTTATCATAGGAAGAGAAGAGCTATGTATCAATGTTGGCTTTGTGTCATGGACACAGACAATACATTCGATTGGATTGTGATTACATCACCAGAGGCAGCTTCTGTGTTTCTAGAAGGTTGGAAGTAAGCAAGAATCCATTAAAAATTTAATCTTTTGTGTTTGGGTGCAATGTATCATAGCAAACATCTCATGATGTGCCGAACTTCCATCAAAGGTAGTGATGAATCATAGTCTAAGTAGTTCAGTAAATCTATCAAAAGACTGAATGTTCAGTATTTGTATGATCAATACCATCTCGTGATACATGATTTATAATCTTTAGCAGCTTATAAAGATAGTTACCCACTGCGGATGGGTTTCGAAATAATCACAAACATGATGATGCAGACTCGCAGGTTCTCCAAATGTAAGGGTTGCAGTTGTGGGAAGTGGAACTGCTGAGGTCTTTGATAACATTGAGGGTGACAAGACAAGTATTGCAATCGAGTTTGTACCTCCAAAAGGTCATCTAGATTAACTTGGTCCTATATAAGCTGAAAGACTTGAGACTGATTTTGTTTCACTTTATTGCACGAGTGCTACGGAGGTTTTAATAGATCGATTGCCACTTATGATTTCTCTTTTCTTGGATTGACCAAGTTAGTAAGGGGAAAAATTGTTGTATTTTTGGGGGGTTTGCCATCCTAGGAAATCAAGAAAAACTCAGGATACCTTTGGGGTTTTTTCCTTAAATAACAACTGTGACGTCTGGCATCTTTCTCATGTAATGGTTATATATGCTTAATGCGAAGAAATTTATCACTTTATGAGACTTCAACATTGAGGTTTGTGGTCATAGCTTCTTTATGACAAGAAAAGTTTGGGGAATTTGGGGAGTTCTTCCTTGCTATAGCAATATTGATGTTTAGTATGTTTTTCGTGTATGGTTATATATTCGTACATAACAATCTTCATGCATTCAATTTTATTCATTTGAACAATGATCTCTGAAGTCAACATTCTAAGAGGAAATGCTTTGTTCTGAAGCAAATGCGAAGAGCCTAGCCGAAACACTACCTGTGCTTTCCGGAGAGGGTGGAAGGGTTCTTTATCCTTCATCTGCTAAGGCCAGTCATGAACTAGGTGATATATGGGTGAATTCATTCCTTAATGGAGTCACAGAAATTTTCAAAGGAAAAATACGCCATTGACTTTCTCATACTTGCCAGAATGCTGCAGAGTGCTCAAAACATTACTAGAATACCCCTATGCAGTAAAGTTTTTGTTTTGCAGAGGGATATATTGGTAATGTTTAGAGACTTAGCAGAATTGTGGTAATATCAAACTAGTCAGGGGCGTGATTTGGGGCTATTCCTTCTTTCCTATAAATGTCACCTACCAATAATGCCTTTATTGTGTTCTTTTTGGCCCCAGAAAATGGACTCAATGCTCGTGGTTTTGAAGTGCTTCGGCTGAATACTTATTCTACAGTGAGAAACCTGATCTTTCTGAGTAACTTTGCAGTAGAGAATTGTAAACAAAAGAAATACACATTGGGACTCTCTCTCTATACAGAATTCTGTAGAAGTTATCGACCCAATAGTTGCAGCAGCTGCAATTTCAGCTCCTGTTGTTGCATTGGCTTCACCAACAGCTGTCCGGTGTGTGAGATTTTTCAATGATCGGAAATCTAGAAATAATTTTCAAGGTCTTTGTTTTGTTGTAGGCAATTGTAAAGCTCTAGTTACATTGTTTTGGAACCATTGTAAAGCTCTAGTTACTGCTTGATTACTTTATGTTAAGGGATTGAATTTTGAGGACTAAACTGCAGGGCCTGGGTAGATCTGATTGATTTATCAACTTGGGGGGGTGCTGCAGCTTGTATAGGACAGACATCTGCCACGGCTGCTCAAAAGGCTGGTATCAAACGAATATTTTATCCAGAGAATCCAGGCATTGATGGGTATCTTTCTCTCTCTCTCTCTCTCTCTCTCTCTCTCTCTCTCTCTCTCTCTCTCTCTCTCCCACACACACACACACACACACA
>JBBBWG010002170.1:0-12164 GCA_037176905.1 Azolla pinnata
CCGGCACGCCGCGCCGCGCCAGGCACGCCGCCGCAGCCAGGCCCGACGGGCCCGCGCCCACGATGAGCACGCCAGTGTGAACGCAGCTGCCCGTGCTGGTCGAGCTGCTACAAGTGTCCATTGTGGGGTGTAATGTGCACACACACACACACACACACACACACACACACACAAACTAGTTGCAAGCCGAACGTCAGCGGCCGCGAACGCACACTTACACACTTTGCGCACACTTTGCAAGCACCGCTTCGTATAGTAGATGCGTATACATGTATATCTATCTATCTGTATATATATATATATATATAGATAGATACAGATATAGATATAAATATCGACTCTGACAAGGGTATAAGGGAATAATGCATGCATGCATGCTCCGCGTGTCCATCCGTTCACACCACGTCGTCGCGCTTCACGACCCCCCGTCCCTCCCTTTCCTGATGTCCGGAACCCATCCGTCGGATCGGATCGGTTTACTAACGGCGCAAAGGGATCTGCGCGCGCTTCCTGCAGCAGCCTGTTAACATGAATGGGATTGGACAAAAGAAAAACAAAAAGGAGGGATTACTAAAGGCGGGCATTTTCTCTCGTCGCGTCCCCGGTGTCGCAATCATCGACGACGACGAGAGAAATAAAAAAAGGTTGTTGGTGCTGGTGCCGTGGAAATCGAGCACATTCCGCGTTCTTCTCTCGCTTTTGTACATTAAGAACTGTCTATCTATCTATCTATCTATCTTCCCAAACATGGTTGCTTTTGAGATGGGGACGGGCAGTCGCACGCCGTCGATCGATCGACCCATCTTTTTTGTGAGGCGTCTCTCAACAAGAGATAGATAAGTTTGATTGACGAAAAATAATATACCTTACATAGACACATATTTCAGCATGTGTAGTGGTGACTCTCTTGGTGAGGCTAGGCTCTTATTTTCATGTTAAAACTTATATACAACCGGATTCTGAGCATAATATACGGTTATTTACATGTTTGTGGTATGAGACACACTTTAACGGCGAAACGCCCTTAAATCCTCGGACTCTCTAGTCCTCTCTCATAGTGCTCATTATCAGCAGATTCTGTAGTAACACCAACGCCTCTACTCAGATGCGATCATGCCCTCCTGTTCCCCTAGAATCAATCACAAGCCAGCAAGTGTTTCCGAAAGGCTTGCAAGGTGCATCCAGTAACGTACTCCTAAAGCTGAGCTAAGCCATGCAGATGCGTGTTCCGCCTTTAAGGAGCTTGGTTTTTATGAGAGAGGGAGAGAAAACACTGACAGCCCATTTACGCAGGGATTGGACGTTTGTTATGATGACGGGAGCTGTCCGAAGCATCCTGCAACCCCACATTGAGTCGATCATGGTTTGCCCAAGAAGAAGAAGAGAGGAGACCATCTCAGATTCGCTATGGTCAAAGACTGAGGGAGATTGCTAGAAATGATGATCTTTAGGGCGGGGCCATAACATCTATAACGCGGCACAATCTGAGGGGGAACTCGATAGGACGTTCTTTCTCTCTCTCTCTCTCTCTCTCTCTCTCTCTCTCGCTCGCTCTCTCTCGCTAATCATGGAGAAGTTGATAGGGCAACCGATTCGTACATGTGACACATTCCATAAGATTCCGAGTGGAGGTCAGGTAAAACCGAGTTGTAGGCTCAGCCTTCCATAACGCCGAGGTTGCCGAATCGGGCGGGACGGCGCGTCTGCTGTCATCAGCCAAGATGCACAGTGCGAAACCGTGTGAGATCACTGTCCTCACTCGTCATCTTTGGCATGTCCACATGTTGGGCATCATGGCCTCGCAGCAGGAATGTATTATTGAGGGGAAGGAGGACGTTCAATTCAGGCATCTGTTTTTTGTGTCTGTGGGTTTTGCCGTGGGCACACTGATTGATACTCTTCTATTCTCCACCGTTCTTTTTGGCCACAACATTATTGTCATGCTTGACAAATCCATTCTTGAGTGTCTGCAAAAGCTGCGGTGCTTCCTTGCTTTCAATTGTTTGCAAAAATAATGGGCTATCAACCAAGACGGAAGGAAGGGAGGAATTAAGAAACAAGGGTCGAGCATCGGCATCTTAGTCGAACATGACCTGTTGAATGTATGTTGGTGAATTAATTGCATTTATCCCTTAACAAGGAGAGAGTTTAGACAGTCTTGTTTTTATATACTAAAGACTTAGACTGAACTTAAGAGCAAACCAAAATTTTCATTTTCTTACAATTGAGCTCATGTGTGTTATTTGTGCAGCTAAATTGTCGCCAAATCCATGGACTATGCTGTCAATTTTGTGGCGGTGCAAGGTATTAGCTCTTGTTGAGCTAACTATTAGTATACAAAGTGAAACACCTACATTGTTACAAATCATGACTCATGAAACTTTTATCCCCTAAATCACATATTGACACCTAAGGAACATATATACTCTCACCTCCACAATTATAGTAATCATTAAGTGATTGGAAAAAGAAATAAAAAAAGGTGGAGGTACAAAGGATCATTGCAAACCCTCAAAAGTTTGACGAAAACGAGGCATCACTCTCCAAGTACAAAGAAACATTTGTCGCTTCTCCAAAGTCTTCTTAGATTGTCTCGACAAAGCCTCATACAAAGACATAAGAATATGAATTATATCAGTTTATATTGTGACGTTCACCAATTAGTGTCACGTGGGCAGCTCAAGGATGTATTTAGGACGAGGACAACGTAGAGCAAGTGCGACTAAGGCTCCGTAGGGTAGACAACCGACTGAAAGTAGTTGGGGCAACAGGGGGCGGAGAGCTAGAAGAGTCGGGGGGACCTATATAAGAGGGAGCTTCCACTGCCTTTCATCATTTGGCTAAGCTGCCTTTTATAATGGATACATGGGCCGACTGTTTACTCGGTCAGCTAGAAGTCCAAAGGTCAAGTTGACTATTCACTTACTAGAAGGTCAACAGGTGCCAATGTTAGGTTGCCTGTTCAGTTCCTCAGCTGGAAGATCAATATCTCTAAAACATTTTCAAATATCTTATCACATCTTAACTTCCACAAATTCCACAATGTGAGATCACCTACCTTTCATCCTAAAACACAATTAGTTAACCATTGTAATCCAATGACATATGTTGAGATGTAATTATATCATAATACACAAAAATTGCCTCAAAAGGAAGTTGACCTTCATAAACTATAGAATTGTCAGACAAATTTTCCCACATTGCTAAGCCTCACGTCAACAAAATTCTAGAAAGCCAATAACTAAAAAGTCTTACCACTCACCGCCATATTTGTTTCGCCATAGCACAATCTCACAGTACATGTCTCTAGGTTTCCTAACACAAACCACAAAATGGACCAAATCTTCTAGCCCAACTTCTAACGTACAAGGCATTGTGCACTAATTGCAATTGCAAAACAACCACCTTCCTAGCATAGTTATCATTTCAAATATTAGACCAAAACTCAACAAGCATGTTTTTAGAAATATCATATACCTCTCAATACTTCTTACCTGGAAGATCTTTTTTTCGAGTAGACGGAATAATATATCTCCCCAATTTTATTGAATATTGAAAAAATTGACATGTTACTAGTTTACCTTAGAGCTTCGACAAAGGATCTTGCCAATAGAATTCTACCAAATCCCACTCTCAATCGGCTAATGGTTTAGAGCCGAAGTCCCAAAACTCATTTTCTCCATTTATAACACTTGGATCTAGATCTAATAACACCTTTTTGCCCATAACTGCAATCACTCTTACTAAATAGAAAACACATACACTAACCAAATGTGATTCCTGCATCACCTTGAATAAACAACTTGAAAGGCCCACCTCAAGATAAAAAATGTCACCACTAGTTCCGATGCCTCTTATTGCAATCAATACATTCAAAGGGATAAAACCCTCCCGCGACTAATAGGTGTTAGATGTTGATGTCGAGCCCCAAGATGCCTTAGTAATTTGATTAAGTATAATCCTTCCTCCCCTAGAACATTGCATGTGACTTTGTTGATATGTTCTATCTTGACCACTAAATTCAATCTAGGATGCCCAAGATCAAGCTAGTATTTCTGCCACACGCCTCCATTCTAATCTTGTTCTCTCCCAACATATGTCCTCTAGTATCTTTAAACAAAGGATTCTAGATTAGAGGTTACCTATTTAATACAACCTCACCTTCCAACAACCTCCAAAACAATCCTTTCTATAGCAATGACCATGCCTATGGAACACCATAAAAAAATTTAGTTTTAGACATATCTGAATGTACCAATGAATGCTCAATAAAGAACTATCGAATTGAGGGAGACCAAGACCCCTAGGGGAGGCTTAAAACCCAATATCTGCCCTTAAAGCAAACTTTATCAATCACCAAGAAGAAGAGTTATGACTATATATTTACCTAACAAAGCCTTTGATTGTGCCCAAAGATTACTTAAACCCAAACCACCCTAATCAATCGGTAAAGTGATCACATGTCATGCCACTCTTGCCTGAGAGAAAGAATTCCCCTTACTAAACCATAAGAAATTACAAATCAACCTTTGTAGTTGATTCATACTTGCTCTTAAGAAAATCCAAGTAAAAACAATGTATCAAACTAATGTCAACAAAACATGATTTGCCACCACATTTCTACCTGCAAAAGAAAGCTTTGCACTGCTCCAAAACAATAACTTCCTTCTCAATAATAGTAATAAAGGTGCAACATGTAAATGTGGAGGTAAGTCAATACGAACTTTACAACCCAAATACCTTATCGACTCCTCAGGACACAATCAATGAAAAGACAGATCTAGATACCAATCCGGATGGTGAGCCCCACCAAACCAAATACCAATAGACTTACCCTAGTTGATTGTTGTTCTAGAACCACTACAAAATACTGATAACTCTTTCCAAGCGGGTTGTGAGATTATGGAGCTTGACCAATATAGACACAAGTAATTTCTCACTACCTCACTCTTCAAGGCTAGTAGCTTACTAAAAAATACACAAGCACCCGTAAAGAAAGAGACAGAGATAAAAATAAAGTATACTCGTGTTATTTCTTTAAGTAATATTTTATACTGTAACTACCAATTATCTTGTATGTCAGTCCAACTCGGCTAAAATATTCTTGTTAAGAAAACAAGCTATGTAAATCTGATCAAGAAGAAGGGTATACATTATCTTTGCTAGATATCTTTTCGCTCACAAATAAGTACTTATATGTTCCTTGTGTTGATCTCGTGAGATAACTTTGCTCTTTCTGATAATTAAATGTGATAAGCTACATTTATCTTGTCTTATTCACACTTGTAAGTGCTTAAGTTGCCATATATTATTTTTACTATTGTTGTGTGATTATTCATACATAGATCTACCTTCCATTGTACTCCATCAAAACCCACCACTCGAACCTTTTCAAATACTAGTACCCGATCCTCACACAACCTTTTTCGTTTGTCCCTCATCATCCACATACAAGCAAGGCAATGACGAGGTGACACATAACCTCTAACTAACAATAATACTTGAAAGTTAGAAAATGCACCGCACCATCCCAGCAACGTAGACACTCCTTCCAAGATCGTGATTGAAGACATAACCTATTCAACTTATTGACCCATAATACTTGCTCCACGAATTCTGGATAACTAAACACGTTGGCTTTCTTTAGAACTCTCACAAAACTCCAGTCACATTCCAATATTCCTCGTAGGACCTAATTCCACTTTCCCCCATGGCAATCTTGTACAAGAACCTAACCAATCTGCTAAAGACAGATGAAAGAGCATATTCTAGATTAAATTTTGAGCCATAAAATTTTCCTTAGTATTCGACAGCTCTTGTAATAATGCATTTCTCATTTTACACCACGATTCCCACAAAGACTTCATAAACTTCTCTTCCCACTTCTTGAACCAAGCATGATCCAAATCCAAGTTAGAAATTGAATGTATAGATCGCTGCCACGAACCTCATGCCTATGAAAAACACTAACCTAACCATTTAAGTAGCAAATGTTAACACTGCTCTCCTCTCGACAATAGACCTCTTACCACCACATACTTAACCAAAAGAGCTCGACTTTGATCCACGGGATCTACACCTCCCAAACCTCCTTGAGCTACATGGGCAACAATAACATCCCAGACTACCTTCTAATGTGCATATCTTTCACGTCCGGTCCACAAGAAATTTCTTACCAACCTCCATATCAGGACTATTGAAGATTGTTCAACTTCTCTTTATTGTCATGCATAAAGAACCAAAGTCTCTAGAGGTCTCAGCTCTATAGTGAGCGACTACAACCCCTATAATCTCTCAACTCATAAGGCAAATGCCGAAACCACTTGGCTTACTATTTCTTTGAGCTCATTAAGGTCTAGCACTAGTCAGTGTGAAGGTGGGTAGCGACCTACCATTCCCACAAGGGTAATAGGTATTGCAAGGTTTACACTTGCCCAATTGCTTAATTTAGGCTTCGTGATAGTCTTCCGAAAGGAATTAACTTGTCATACCCCTTGATAGGGAGGGCATCAGCTATCAATCCTTGATATTCTGTCTTTAAATTTCTCTTCGTTCTTTGTATCTTCTCCTTAATATCTTCAATATTAAGATACTCGCTCTATTGCAACGGCCTACATTTTTAGGGTGTTTTGATTTTTTGAAATGGATGAATTGGTGTGTGATTATAAATAAATTAACATGTAATTATGATCAACACCGTATGCAATTAATCAGCACAAGGTCGTTAGCATTGTGACCAATTAATCGACACATGATTATCAATATTCAACAAATTTTTCAATGCAATTAGTAGATAAACTCAATTCGAATCAATGTAAATATATTAGGGCATTGTATTAGGAAGGGCATTCACACATCATATCCCTCCGATGCCCCACGTTCTAATTGAGAGGGCACTGTAATTGAGAGAATAGTCTAATAGAGGGAGTGTGCTAGATATTTCCCCTCCTCTTTCATGCTTGGACTTTGATCCATTTGTCTTATGGTTCTCGTCTTCCAGTTTTAATGCTTGTACTGCTACCTGCGAATAAGCAAGCAAGATGTTCAATGTACTTTTACAGTTGCTTATCTGATTACTTGAATCTTTCTCGTTCACATCTCATACCAGCATCTATCTAGTAAAGAAATGCAACCAAGCGCACAATTATCGACTCCTCTATACGAACGTCTGTTGCACGATGCCGATAATGATCTCCTGAAAGACAGATCTGATCTTGCCAAGAAGCAACCTATATATTACAGACAGGGCACGAAAAACACGTGTTCACTGCAAGAAGCAACAGATCAAAAACAAATCTCAATGTAAAGCACATCAAAATCCAACACACAAATTGGGTGTGTGTTTGAGGGGGGGCGTGCGTTTTGGGTTTGGGCAAGTGAACAGTCGCTTAAGAGGGAGATCTAAATCACCCCGACACGTGGCGAGATCTGGACGTAGCGTTGATGTAAAGCTAAGCTCGACATGGACGGCCAGGATGCGGCCACGCGTTCATCAGCCCTGCAGGAGCTGGAAAGCCTTCTCTCCGTCTCTCTCTCTCTCTCTCTCTCTCTCTCTCTCTTCACAAGACAGTAACAGACAATCAGAGGAAGCTTCCATATCTCGACGTTTGAAGATTACATGGTAAGCGTTTCCGCATTTTCCCTTCTTCTTGGTCCCGGATTCTTTGCGGTCTTCTTTCCCGTGCTTATGTATGCCCCTTCATCTCAATCTCCATTTCCACCCGCTTCATTTTCAGCTCCCATCGTCTTCGTCTTCATCCTCATTGGCATTTTCGTACGAGTCCATCTTCTTCCCTCAAAGACCCCTTTTTTTCCCTTCGTCCTTGAATAATATATAGCTGCTATGGACGTTTTCTGTGTGCATCGTGAGAATGCCTCAGCTTCCATGGCTTTCAGTATTCAACTGCTCATCGCTATCAACTAGCTTTTATTACGCCTTATCCTTGCTCCCATCCCCCTCTCCCAAACTGATGTTGACGTAGTTGAATTAGCTTTTAAAAAATCCATGGCTCTGCCTGGTTTAGATTCTCTTGTAAATTTATGTTACATATGTTTTTGGACAAAGTACTATGAATGCATGATCCTTATGGACGTGATGAAAAGCAGAGCTATGCATCACATTCATGTGTTCACCATTGGGTATATTGTGTTTATTACCTTGAATGTATAGGTTTTTCGTAATGCCAGTCGATAATCAGAAAGCTAATACGTGGGCTTTCATGTGTTGATTTGCAGGCTCTTGCAGGTCAACAAGCAGATTGCCCTAGCTTTAAGCTCGTCATTGTTGGAGATGGAGGCACAGGTATGCTGTTCTTCAGTATAGTAATTACTCTCTCTGCTTGTATATTGTATTTGTCGAATATACTATGTCTTGCCTCTAAATTGTATGTAAACGTGTGTTTGTGTGTGTGTGTGTGTGTGTACACGTGTATGTGTGTCTCCGTGTAGAATGGTCCTGATAAGATGGTTGATTACTGGCAGCAACTGTCTATGCCTGATTTGTGTAAATGATTTTAACAATCCCTGCTGATACCTATGGCAGGTAAAACTACCTTTGTGAAGCGCCACTTGACTGGAGAATTCGAGAAGAAATATGAACGTAAGCTTGTATTACTACACTGATCTTAGTACAAATGTTTACAAAAATTTTCCATGCCTAAGTTTCGTTTTCTCTTCGCACAGCTACCATTGGAGTAGAGGTGCATCCTTTGGATTTCTTCACAAACTGTGGAAAGATCAGGTACTACTGTTGGGATACGGCCGGACAAGAAAAATTTGGAGGTCTTCGTGATGGATACTAGTAAGTATAATCTCACTTCTCTTATTTCAAAAACATCCTATTGTACCAAAAAGATACATTATATAGCATTCTCCATGCTCTGTCATTAATATGTTTTCTGCTGTGTCATACTGGCGTCCTATAGATATACAATACATAGATGGTTTATTAGCTAGTTGTATTGATGCTTGGTGCATAAATTCTCTCTTTTGATCTTTTATCTGACTGTATTGAAACTTAGTGTCGTTTTTCTCTTATAGCATAAATTGCCATTTCCTCCTTGATCCTTAGTCTTTGATGGAAGTTTACGATCACACTCTGTCTGCTGCTTTTTTTTACGAGTCTTACATTCAGTAAAGTCTCATCTCCTTAATTCCCTTTAATACATTATCTGAGAAGGGTACATATCTATATATCGTTCCATTAGTACTTTTGAAATGCTTTGTGAATTTTTTGTAGCATTCATGGACAATGTGCTATCATCATGTTCGATGTTACTTCAAGGTTGACGTACAAGAATGTACCTACATGGCATAGAGACCTTTGCAGGTGAGGTTTCATTTTTCATTGTGTTTAAGTTGCATCAAAATATGATTGTTTGAGAGTAACTTCTACGCTTACTTTTCATGGACATATTTATTAATTTTTGTGTGGATAATGTAGGTCCATCTTTCTACATTCACCTGTTTCATATGCCTTCTTTCAGGGTTTGTGAGAACATTCCAATCGTTTTATGTGGCAATAAGGTTGATGTGAAGAACCGACAGGTGAAAGCAAAGCAAGTTACTTTCCATAGGAAGAAGAACCTCCAGTACTATGAAATCTCAGCCAAAAGCAACTATAACTTTGAGAAACCATTCCTCTACCTTGCGAGAAAGTTGTCAGGGTGAGCACATAAATTTGAATCAGGTGTAGCCTAATACATCTATTGTACATCTTTGTGTAATGTGTAAGATTGGCCTCCAATTTTGTTCAGGGATCCTAATCTTCATTTTGTGGAATCGCCTGCTCTTGCTCCTCCAGAGGTTCAAATTGACCTAGCTACACAGGCCCAGTAAGTTTGTTTGTAGATGCGGTTGAAGACATTGTTCTTGTAGAATATTGAGATTATGTTTATAGCATTGCTAAAAAGACAGTGTGGTGGTAATTTGTGATTGGTATTAATTAAAGATATATCTTCTTCTAAATCAAGATTCTAAATAATTGTTCAGAGGTTACCAAATCGAGATTCTAAATGGTTGTTCAGAGATTGTTGCTCCAACTATGTTTTAAAGTATTGTTCTGAATTGGGACTACTAAATATTTGTTAACAGGCATGAAGCTGAACTGAGGCTAGCTGCTGAACAACCATTGCCAGATGATGATGATGCAGATTTTGAAAGTTAAAAGATCAATCTGATCGTACAAGCATATATAATACCCTACAACCATTGCCTGCAAGGAGCTAACAGCAATTCTCCAACCCTATTTATTGGCTAAAAGCGTGTCTTAAGAAAAGCATGGATAGTTTTTTGGAGTGTCAAAAAACCATGCTTTTGTAGTGAATTCACTGCTATTTTTACTGTCCTCTTTGTATGAGACATTACATTTGATGGAACAGAAGAAGATTTCAACTTCTGAAACGTATGAATCAACCAAAGTGTTGACAAGTTCAGTTTAGGCTTGTTCATCGATTGTGGATAACTGCCATAATCAGCATAGTGATAAATAGGAAGAGCATCATCGTTGCTGTAAAACTCAAGATACATTGAAAACCTTGAGGGCCAAAGATTTAGTGGTAGAGATGAATACAAAGATTAACAAATGATTAGAATTGTCTGATATTTTCTTAGTGAGGTAGTAGGAATACCAATTACTTACTGACTTTGATTAGTTGGAACAGACCTTTCACATTCATGAATGAGTAGGGTTATGGTAACATCCTAAACCCTATGAAATACTTCTGCACCACGTCGACAACTCTTAGGCAAAGGCAATCAGCAGCTGGAAATTCAATATATGAAAGTCGGGGCTTAATCTAAGTTTCCAAATGGCAGAAGAAAAAACACTCAACCATGGAAATTCTTTGTAGGCATTGTCTCCAGCATTTACAGGCCAAAGTAGAAAACAACTTGACACCAAAACCTTGCCAATTTTGTGGTTAATGAAGAATGAATCATAGCGTTTGAATTGAATCTCATTTCACAAAATCAAATCGCCGCGTTTTACTCGGTGAATCCATTTGATGACGCATCAATCACCGCATTTTAACCCAAATACGTGGCCGATCCATACACAGCTAATGAAGAAAGTGAATGAATGGCTTGACACACAGTTGACAAAGAAGGCATGTGTCGAATGAAGGAAGAAATCTCAATAGGACGGAGGAGATTATCCACGCAGAGAAAGCAGCGGCTCTTTGGGGATACACTGTAAACAAGTATGTCAGATCAACTCTATTAACTCTTTGAGAGAAGGATCATACAAGCTCGGGAGAGGGAGCGAAAGAGAGAGAGATCCAAGAAAAAAGAACACAGGTGATAAGAAGCTCTATGTAAATTGTACATCACTTCCAAGACATGGCTCCGAGGCAAAGCTACACCCTCATAAGAAATCCCGGAGGAGGCTGAGAGGGAGCGCCTAGGACGGTGGTCTGATGGCTTTCCAGCTCCACTAATTGAGCTTCCCGGTCTAGTTCGATGATGAGGGGGACAGCGAGGACAAGGAAAGAGGTGCTGAAATACCAGAAGGCTTTCCCTGCCCGGCGCAGGACCTGAGAAGCCGCTTGCTTCGACGCGAGCAGCGCAGCGGAGTGGCGGAGAGAGTGGTTAAGCCGAGAGAGGACGCCATCGCCGCTTCCTGGGGCGCTCTTGGGCGGCTCGATACGCCTCCTGTTGCTGTTGCTGTTGCTCCTCGGAGCCATCGCCCGTCTGTCTCGCAGAAATACATCTGAATTCCTTCACGCTACATACATATACATGTTCGACACCAAACCCTAAAACCCTGAAACCCTGAAACCCTAAAATCCTGAAACCCTAAAACCCTAACCCTAAATAAAACCCTAAACCCTGCCCTCCGGAGTACTTTTCCAAAATTACAAGGTCTATTCTTTCTTGTGAGTACTTCCAAACTACGAACTCTACCCTTTCTTGTCGGTTGCTTTCTTTCAGACTGCTCGGGAAGAGCGTCCGACTCCTGTTCATCGTCGACTCGTTGCACCGATGTGTTCGGACTTCGGGAACTCCTTATGATTAGCTCTCCTGCCAATTTCGTCGTAATCTCGCTCGTTGTTGACTCGGTCGATCCATCGAATAGCTAGAAGCGCGGTATGGAATACTGCAACAAGTATTCCGAAGTGTTAGTATATAATGCACATGTAGGAACAAATGGATCTCTTGTTATTGAG
>JBBBWG010002170.1:21638-33764 GCA_037176905.1 Azolla pinnata
TGTGGATCAGTGGCTTGTATTTGTCACGATTGCAGTAGCTGGGGATTATCTTGGCTTGGGTTCTTGGGAAAGCGTATTTGTGAAGTTGTTTTAGCCAAACAACTTCACAAATGGGAATCAGCAGAGTGACGTTGAGTGTCTTGTAATTAGCTAAAGCTTTATAGCCAGGGATTGATTTGGCTCAGGTCTCTTCTCTAGCCCCAAGATTAAGCAGTTTCATTTATATATTATATCATATTATTACCTTAATCATAACTGGTGTAGATGGGCTCTGAGCAGCTAGAGCTTAGAGCTTAACAACTCTAAAAGCCTCAGGCTCAGGCTCAGGCTCAGGCTCAATTTTTTTAACTAGCTTGGAGCTGGGGCGTTTTGTTTGGGGGTCTGAGCTATTGTCAAGTAGCTATTGCAGCTGTTGTGTTTTCTGACTCTGTTAGATATGGCAACTATTTGGTTGCTTTTGTTGATCCAGCCTGTTTCATTGGTTCCAAAACGATACCATATATCCATGATGGACCTTTTGTGTATACCAGCTTAACACAACTGATGCTAACGTCTCATACGTAATCCAAGTGAGGCTTATCGAGGATTCTACGTTAATTGATTCACTCATGCATAGTAAGATCTGGATGGCTGATTGTGAGGCTAGATCAATGCATATAAATCTTTCTAGTCATGGTTTGATCCTCCAAATGTGGTCCATTATCTGGTTGGACCTTTACATTCTGCTCGGGGGGCTGGATTTTCCATTGCGATCTGCCATGCCAAATTGATATATTGATATCGTGAGAGCCAGATTGCATCCATTGAGCAGATGATTCAACTCTTAGGAAGTACCATATTCATGTAGGTCTTTCTATATTGAACTCTTGTTCAAGCATGTTCAACGTCAAGTTGTGCCATTATGTTCCACACTATCATGAGATTGTTGACATAAATTATACTAAAATATTATGCTGTATTTGTACTTCCTATAATACATGGAGTGATTGCATACTGTCATGCCAATCATTTTGGTATTTTGGTTTAAGAAGCCCCTGGTGCGTGCTTCAGCCAGTGGAGTGCCTCTGTAGTCTGTGCATGTTTGGAAGTCAATCTCTTCTTCATATAGTTTTCTTCTAGTTCCATGTCCAGAATGATTTTTTTCACATTGATGTGTTGTATATTCAGTCCCTTGTTTCCTTGAAAGTTAGGATTGAGCGTATAGTTTCCATTTTGATAACAATAGTGATCATCTCTTTATATGCTTTGCATTGAGGATGGCATTTTGCCACCAGCTTATCAGTACGATACTTGACTTTACTCACTTGAAGATAAGTGCTTTACTACCTATCTTTATGTTTAGTGTGACCAATAAAATGAATGGGCAGGTGTCATGGAATGTATTGTGTACCCAGTAAGTACCTTCCCCTTTCTAATTAAGATAAAGCTCACAAGGTACTTGATTTTACATCCAGTAGGAGACCCAGGTCTATTGGAATGTTTAATATGTCCTGAGAGTGCACTAGACCTTTTTAAATGAGATAGAGTTCTCAAGGAATATGAATTATGTGTTTAATTATGTGTTTATTAGACCATTGTTAGAGATCACTTCATGATTCTCATATACATGACTATATTATGTTAGTTAAACATGTAAATATTTGCGCTTTGTTTTGGAAGAAATGATTGTTAGTATGCAGAATGCGGGCCTAGGCAAATATAACAAGTGAAGCTACTTTTTTCTTCTGATTATTTTCTTGCTTAATGTTTGCAGCTCCTGCAACAACTACATTCGGAAAATTTATTAGGATACAGATTTCCTATTGGTCTGGAGGACCAAATAAAGAAATGGGACGTGAACATGATTAAGGCATTTCATGAACGCTGGTACTTCCCTGCAAATGCAACTCTATATATTGTGGGAGATATCGATAGTGTCGACAAGGCCATTGAGCAAATTGAAGTATGTTGTAACCATTTTCGAAGCAACAAGTTTGTATTTTGTGTTCTTAGTTTTGAAACCACTGATCTAGTTAGATTCAACGTTTTCTGAATGTTGGAGTTGGTTAGTTTCATCAGTTCACAACATGTATTGCCATAAATAGGTAGATATATTGTTGATTTTTTTCTTCATGCTTCAAATATGTAATCAGGAGAAAGTTTCTGCTGTAATTTACATTTCAATTGGTAGTGATTTTGAAATTAGAAAATGCACACACATGGCACGAGAAGGTTAATATGTTGAGCAGAAAGACTTGTGCTCTATGGGGATGATATGTTTATTATATTTTCTGCAGGCTTCCTTTGGGCGAGTTCCTGCTGGATATTATCCCCCCGCTGAGAAGTCTCCTGCAACAGGGCCTGCTGCACATCTCCAAATGCCGAAATTGCAAAGCTTTTTGATTGGGGCTGGTATTGTTGATCCACCAGCAATGCCTCCAGTGCAACCCCCAGTAAAAAAGGAACGACATGCAGTTCGTCCTCCTGTAAAGCATCAATGGTCATCACCACAGCCTGTAACTGCTATTGTGCCTCATATATTTCAGCATGAGCTGCTACAAAACTTCTCGCTAAGTTTATTCTGCAAGGTAAATACTCCAGGTCTGATCAAAGAGAGGGAGGAAGGAAGATAGAATGTCATCTTATGGTCCACTAAACTGAACTATCAGAACAATGTTATAATGGTAACCAGAAGTGTCATCAATTTGATGAGTAAAGGAAAGGGACAACAGATTGTAGAATAGGAGAAAAGCCCAATTCAACTTTCAGGAGGTGTGTATGCCACCACGTAGTATTCTTTTAAGATCTATGTAAATCTAGTACCACACATCTTATGGTTGTATGTCTCACCAACATGAGATTCCTTATATCATCTCTCTGGGACTACTGCAAAGTGACCCTGTAATTGTCTGTAAATAGTAATCTTGGTTTTTTAGAAAAATGTAGACAAACTTATTCTAAGGAGTAATTGTAAGGGAGCTCCAAAATGCTGTAAATGATAAAAATGTTGGCATTACACAATCCTTTCTTTAGAGTGCACCCTATCTGCTATATGTCCATGCCCCATCGAGTAGTTCTAGGGTTGGTAGAATATGTGATATATTAGCGTTGGACATGAGGACATCTTCCTCATGTCCATCTTCCATAAATCTTTCTGTTTTGAAATTTGTTTATTTTAGAGTAATTTCAGTAGAAATTACTCTAAAATAGAAAACTATCTGAGGTGAGTCTACAGTGATCCTGTAATTGTCTGTAAAAGGTTATCTCGAGTTTTTAGCTTAACATAGGTGTAGATATAGTTTAAGGAATAATTGTAAGAGCTCCAAAATGCTGCAAATGATAAAAAAGTTAGCATTACAGAATCCTTTCGTTGGGGTGCAGCCTATCTGCTACACATAGCCCCATTGAGTAAGTCTAGGGTTGGTAGAATATGTGATATCTTAGAGGAACACGACACATCTTCCATAAGTCTTGCTGCTTCCAAATTTTTTTATTTTTCTAGAGTAATTTCAGTACCTTATGGAATATATTCTGAAAATAAAAAACTTAATTAACAAATACGTTTATATGTGGATGGCCCTTGGTTCCTAACTCATTTGTTTTTCCTAACAGAAACCTGTGCAAAGAGTTGTCACATACTCTGATTTGCGAGATGTTCTTATGAGGAGGATTGTATTGTCAGCATTGCAGTTCCGGATCAACAATCGCTATAAAGTAGGTTTTGTTGACCCTAAATTTCAATATGATTGGTAAACGTTCATCGAGTTGGTTTTTTTTGGTGCTTCTTGAGAGTTTATCTTCTTCTAATTGTTTTTCTCTTTATTGACCACTTCAATCACTGTATATTTGGCGCTGTTATGCAATCTGTTTTTCACAGTTTGCATACATATCTTTCTTCTGTTCCCTTTTACAGATATCATTACAGCTTTTAGGCCGGTAGTGTCTCAACGTCCTATTGTGAAGGCACTTCCTAGTGTGGATTTGGCCAGAGAAACTTCTGTATTATGTTTCCAAGTACTATAGATGCTTTGTGAGAAAAAGAACAATTTAGGTGTTTCCCTGTGTTCGTCATTAATTTCTGAAGGTTTTAGCAAGTTTTTCTGTGTCTTGACAATATTTTAATCTCGAGAACCTTGAATGTATGCAAAACAAAATCCGCTTAATTCTTAATTTCATTATTATTTACGGATTTTTGTTCTGATGGACAACAATGCAAAAAATTTCTTTTTTGGTCTTAGTAGGATATTAAAAGTCATGGATGTTATTTCTTTTTTGTTATTGTGGTATGCGGTTAAGGTTTGTTAAGACAAAATGCCGAGACAACTTATATTTTCAATCTTTCTATACTGCTATCATTTAATCTCTCATCTGCAATACATTGAGGCATTTGTATTGCATTGCTGGTACTTCTTGCTTACATGATGATCGTGCTATTTTAAGTATTTTAGCTTGCTCACTGCTTTCTGCTTGTCCCTTCTATTGTTATAAAATGTTCCAATTAAGGATGATAAGGTCATTTTATATAAAGATTCTGGCATGTGTAAACTCACTATCTAATCAAACATTCCCATCATTTGCAACATGTCCTGAAAGTATATTCGATAAGGAGAAATACTTAGTGAATTCAATGCTGGCTATTTGTTCATATATTTTTCCTGTATGAATCTATAAAATGCTTTAATCTAGTCTCCAAACTTGTGATGAAACTTTCCTTACCCTGAGGAAATGGTGATGACAGAGTGCAAATCCTCCGTTTATAGGAATTGAGCTTGATCACAGCGACTCTGGAAGGGAGGGATGTTCTGTTAGTACACTCACCATAACTGCACAAGCCAAGGACTGGAAGGGAGCTGTAAATGTTGCTGTTGAGGAGGTGGGTACTGATTACTGAAACCTCTTTCCATTTGTATGCTAAAGCAAGTTCCTTGAGTTCCTAATTTTTAATGCCAGGTTCGACGTCTCAAAGAGTTCGGTGTCACAAATGGTGAGCTGACGAGGTATTTGGCTGCTTTATTGAAGGACAGTGAACATCTTGCGGCGATGGTTGATAGTGTTGCCTCGGTTGATAATCTGGAATTCATAATGGAAAGTGATGCTCTTGGTCATACGATTATGAATCAACTTCAGGGGCATGAAAGTCTATTGGGTGTTGCGCAAACTGTTACCTTGGAAGATGTAAGTTGAAATTTTTACTGCAATGTAATGCATGAAATTCTAGGTTATGAGCATAAGTTTAGTTGACACTGTTCTGGGTGCTGTATGAAACTCCGAGTTCTGGGCATAGATTCATTTGCTACTGGGTTTATTTTAATATACTAAAAGAAGAGGACAGAAGTTCTACATTAATTGGAGGAGAGTGGGTGAAAGAGAGTAAGGAAAAGAAAGAGGGTATTAATGTCAGCGTGGAAGAAATATGGTCATAAAGTGATCACATGATCTCTTTTACTTGTATACGCTTTTTTAGTATGATTTTTCATTACTTAAAAAGAATGATGTTGCAGGTAAATGTTATAGGTGCTTCTCTGCTTGAGTATATTAGTGATTTTGGTAAACCTTACGCTGCATCACCAGCTGCTATAGTAGCATGTATTCCAAAGACTATCCATCAAGATACAGGGGAAGTCACAGAGTTCTCTTTGACTGGCGAGGAGATTATAGCTGTGCTGAGCGAAAGTCTAGATGGACCGTTATCTCCTGAAGCAGAGGTTCAGTACCATTGTGAATTTATATTTTTATTATTTAAGAGCCTTAATTATCGTCAATACTCATTGTCATCTTCGATATGTAGTTGGAAGTCCCGAAAGAGTTGATTTCTGATGTCACTGTTAGAAAGCTTAAGGAACTGCGCAAGCCTTACTTTACTGGTCTTAGTGAAAGTAATACAAACGTTAAACAACATGATGAAGCAACAGGGATCACCCAACGCAGACTATCAAATGGCATTCGTGTTAATTACAAGGTATTTCCTATTTCTCGTTTGGATTTTTGTTTATCTTGTATTCTTCAACTGTTATCTGCGTTCTTGTATTCCTTGACAGCTATTTGTGCATGTCTAGGAGCTGTGATTGTATAGAATTTTGGTTTAAATGTCGAAAAGTTTATGGCATAGATCAGCTGGTGATACGCCTTAAAAATCCTAATCATTATATATCCTTCTCTCACAGAAATCTCTAAATGAGGCAAAAGGTGGTGTTATGAGGCTTGTTGTACCGGGTGGAAGAGCACGGGAAACCATTGAAGCTAGTGGAGCAGTTGCTGTTGGCATGCGCACTCTTAGTGAAGGGGGCACTGTTGGTACATTTGAACGAGAGCAGGCATATATCTTACTTTTGATAGTGTTAGTTTGCAAGGACTAGAAACCTTGATTCTAACAATTTTGTTGTTACAGGTGGAGGTCTTTTGTGTAAGTCGCCTAATCAACTGCATGCTTGAAGCAGATGAAGAATTTATTTGTATGGATTTTCATTTCACATTGCGGGATGAGGGTATGCGTGCTACTTTCCAATTACTGCATATGATTCTTGAGGTCTGTATTGATCGTTTTCTCATATACTTGGTCATACAAAACATTTCAGTAGGTCTTCAACTCTGCTCCGTTTTTGTTACAGAATAATGTTTGGTTGGAAAATGCTTTTGATCGAGCGAAGCAGTTATATTTGACCTATTATCGAGCAATGCCAAAAAGCCTGGAACGTGCCACTGCAAATTGCATCATGCGTACAATGCTGGGTGGTGAAGAACGTTTTGTTGAGCCTTCACCCCATGCACTTCAAGCACTCTCTCTTTCAGTTGTTAAGGATGCTGTCTTGCAACAGCTTGTCACTCAAAACATGGAGGTAAATCTGCAAATTTGCCATACATAATGAAAACATTTGGGGAACCAAAATTTTGAAGACTGCTACAATGAGAAACATTTGCAGGTCAGCATTGTGGGGGATTTCACAGAGGAGGAGGTAGAAGATTGCATAATTGACTACCTAGGGACGATTTCGCCAACAGATGCCAACATAGACCTAGAATTAAAAGAGCGTCCAATAGCAATTCAGCCACCTTCAGAACCTGAATTACGGCATCAGAAGGTAAAATGTATGCGCTAAGAATTCAGCCACGTATAACTGAAACAAGAAATTCATATAGTTTTTGGAAAAATATTGCTTCATAGGTATTCATTAAAGACACAGATGAAAGAGCTTGTGCGTATATAGCTGGTGCTGCACCTAACAGATGGGGCTTGACAGCAGATGGCCGAGATTTAGGCTGTTGGGTTGAACATACAAGATGTGCTACAGGTAACCTACCTAAGTACTCTTGTTCCTCTATCTATGGAGGGAGATCATTGCTCTTTCCTTTGGATGTGGAACTGCAAGGCTTTTAATTATTACTTACTCATAGTTGATGGCATTATGATGCTAACAAAGGGAGCAAGAAGTCTTGTGTATCCTTCATGATAACTGTTATGAATCCAGCTGGACGTCCTCTAACCTATCTTCATGTGAAATTAAGTGAAGCTTCGTGATGCAGGGTATTTTAAATTGCCAAAATGCAGGATTTCATGCAACCCTAGGGAAAAGAAAGACAAACTTTTTTTAGGGAGCCAAAATGGCAAATGAGTCCAAATGAGAGATTGCATCTTACACAAAGGAACCGAAATTTGGGTTTTACAAATGAAAAATTAAAATGATGGAAGAATATTGTTATCGACACAGTTCAGATTCCAGAGATTGGAACTTTTTCCTTCACAAGATCTCCAAAACAAGTGAATCTACTTGACAATATCTCTGAAGCAAGGCAAGCACCTTGAATGAAAGTAGCTAATGATAAACAACCGTCAATGCCCGAGTTCATGGTCCAAATGGCCTCAGTCAAAGTGTGACCCCTGGCTGGGTCAGGATATCTTGTATAGCTCTTGAATAGTCCCAAACACTGTAATAGTGGACTGAGACCTTGTACCCCTTACACGACTTTTGGTATAAAGCAGCAATTCTTTGTTGATGAGGTTGTGTGGTTGTCTTGTTGTCCTGGAAGAATATATCCCTCTGTCCTTTGAGTTTTTACAGTGATAGTTCCAAATACTGTGTAGTAGTGTGCTTATTTCACAGTAGCACTCGCAAGTTTTCTTGTCCCTTGTGCATCCATACACATGTTTCAAGGTTAACATACTGTCTGGGCTTGTGTGCTTGTCCTATCACACTACAAAAGAATGCCTTAACCATAACTATATTCTGTTGCTTATCCTTGTCTGTTCTCAATATTCATGGAAGTATCTTGGCATTTTCAGAGCAACTTGTTGGGCCATCTTTGTATCTAGAGTTTGGATAGGCCAATCCATGCTCCTTGATTACCAATGATCTGAGTACGGCTCACTTCATTCCTTTCCACTTTGTTCATGATTGGGGTGGGATAAGCACATTTGTATTGAATAGAAATAGTCCTTCATGCATATGCGTGTGACTGAAATCAATCCTGTTCAGCATGCCAAGTTTCATGTTCAGCAAGTCTTTTGAATGACATAGCTGTCAATATTGAATACCTTTGCTTGTATTGAATGCTAGTTACTGATCAAAGTAACACCTCGAAAATCATGGGACAGCTCCCATTCCTGCCCCAACTATAGTATTGAGCATGGATTTGATACTAAAGGTCTCTCCTGATCTGTCCAGATATCTGCTTTTCATATAGACTTTGTCCTCACATTTCTACGTCATACAAAAAGTTCATATTTAATAACCTCAATTCAGTTCATGGTTCTTAGAACTGTATATGCCCGCATTGTCTTTGAAAAGCTGTACAAGAGTGAGATGGATACATTGCTGTTTTTTTTTATTCTGCTGTGGGTAGGGAACATGTTTTTAAATATTGAAAAGTGTTTTTTTCTTGCATCGCACAGAAGAAGAGGCGTTAGCTTTAGCATCAGATGGTGATGAAGTAGTTGTGGAGGCTGATGGTGTCTTCAGTTTACGCCATAAACGACATCCTTTATATAGCTGCGTGGCTTTGACACTCCTTGCTGAAATTATCAATGCACGGTAAATTTATGGTTTGGTTGCTTGCAATGGAAATTGATGTGTGTGTCTAATTACTTGCACGTTCCAGGTTGTTTACAACTGTACGGGATACTCTAGGGCTAACTTATGATGTTTCATTTGAAATGAGCCTATTTGACCGGCTCAAGGGGGGATGGTTTGTGATATCGGTTACTTCTACTCCAGAGAAGGTAGCTTTCCTTGTCATTAATATATATTTTAAACTGTATGTTGATCTGTAAGTGATACCTTAACAAATTTATACTTTATGGGATTCAGGTGACCAAGGCTGTAGATGCATCACTTAAGGTGTTGAGAGACTTGCGTGATATTGCAATCACTCAACGGGACCTTGACAGGGTATGTGTAGCTAACTTCGTAGCGCATGATGTTTATTAATCTGATGTAGCTTTTATACTCTGAATCTTTTTGTTAATTCAGGCGAGACGGACACTTATGATGCGTCATGAATCCGACTCGAAAGATAACATCTACTGGTTAGGTCTGATAACACATCTGCAGTCAACAAAAGTGTTCAGAAAGGTGCCGTTTCTCTACTGATAACTAAACCCTATTATTTCTAGCTTTTGTTGACATACAGAATCACAAAAAGGTTTTTGAAAAGGTGGTAGAAGAGTGCAGTGAATAGACAGCTAATTTATGACAGCAATATGGACATTAATGATCATTAAAAAGGGTTAGTCAAGAGAATGATCGTAAATTATCTAAGGACATTCAAAAAGGTGTGTAAAACCTCAGTCATCAATATTGTCCCTGATTTCATTGATCGAAGGCCTTTGCTTGACAGTTTGAGGAAGTTTATCTTCTCAAATTTTTATCACGCTTTCTTTTCGGTTATATAACACCAAATGGGGCTGAAAATTGGTAATGCTTCAATATCCATGTTGCTTAAGATAAAAGACACCCTTATTTTCTCCAGATGCATCTTCTGAATCACAATCTCTCCAAGTTTTCCTTTGGCCTATGTCTTCTAAGACCCGGCATGTGGAAATTCGAGGATTATCACTTACCTAGTGACGGATCTACAGTACACCCTTGCCCACTGAACCAAATGGCAACCCTGAAGGCTGAACCATTGAAATCACACTTCATTTTTTACCTAAAATTCATTGATCTTGCCAAATATGCACGATCATTAGTATTGGACAAAAAAGTCAGTTTTTAAGATAGTCGGGAGGTTTTTAGAGGCATTGAGAGTAAAAGGTTCGTGGGAGGAATAGGATGATTTAAACACTTTAACTAATTATTGCACCTTGATTTTATTTTTTATTAAGTGTAGAATAGACGGGGAAAACTATATTCAATTTCATTCCTGAGGCCTAGCGTAAGCTAGTATCAAAATGTCTCAAATCTCCAGACATTCGAGTGATTTTTGTTATGATAGGATGTTAGCTGTGTCAGAGACCTGCTCCAGCTTTATGAAGCTGCCACTATTGAGGATGTTTACAGTGCATATGATCTTCTTAAAGTAGATGATGAGTCCCTGCTCACATGTATTGGAGTTGCAGGGAGTCAGGTACAGAAAGAGACACTGGTTATAGAAGGAGAAAATGGTCAGTATATTGTGTCTGTATTGTGCAGCTTGTGTTGTTGAAACTCTCGTCTTATGATTGGTGTTTTTTCTTCTTTTAAGGTGCTGAAGCTACTGGTCTGTTGGGATCCCTCACGCATGGAAGGGGCATGTCAACAATGACAAGGCCAACCATGTGAATGTTTTATCTGAAGGAAGAGCTCGGAGTATGAAGAAGGCATTTGTTTCTTCGATTTGTAATTGGGATTCTCTTCTCCCTTCATTGAAAGTGTATCATATATAGATGACATTATGATATAATATTCACATGATTCATTTCATTTTCAGTGTGAGTTGAAGTTGGAAGGCATTGGCCTTGCATCACTGGGGAGGGTATCTCCTTCGCTCATCCTTAAATGCACTCGGAAAATCATTCATCACATTCTTTTTGTGTAACTGGTCAATTTGCCGGAAGAATGGGATAGAAAGGCCAGGCTATTTAATTTTGAGGTACCTGTAATCAGCAGAAAGATGAAATACATACATGTTCAAGGAACAACATTGAGTGTAATCGAAGTCTCTGCTTCCAATTTTTACCAAAGATTGTTGGGAGTATCAATTCTGGACGTATATTTGGTATGGGAAACTCTGATCTATCTATGGCACTCACTGCTCAACTCTTTTAGGTTGATCTGCGAGTGATGAAAATGATCAAATTGTATGGACCCTTTTACCCCATCAAGTGATTGAAATAACATAGCTCAAGCTCCTGCACAGACGCTTTGCAGAATCCAGCTGCCTGCCTGCCTTGTACAGCTTTCAGGCAAATTCCACCGCATGTGTATCAAATTGAGAGTATCAAATTCCACCATATATGTGCATCATCATGATTTTTTGATGTAGCTTTCGTTTCTGTGCAGGAAGGCGGCTATGGAAGCGTTCCTCCAGCAAAAGGAAGGCGTCCGGATTTAGGCTCGTTTTCCTGGGCTTGTTCTGCGTTTTTGATATATATATATATATATATCTAGACATAGATATCTGTTTGCGTTTCTGTAAAGGCTTATAACAAACAGGTGTGTCTGTCTCCTCCATCATCAGATAGGGTTTAGGATTAGGGTTAGGGTTAGGGTTAGGGTTAGGCAGCCATGGATGAAGTGTGGAAGAGCCTGTGCTCCCTCATGGCCGCCCTGGCATTGCTGCTCAACCTGCTGCCATGGGCTGTGCGCGAGAGGATGGAGCAGCTGCTGCGCCGCCTCTGGGACCGCCTCTTCTCCAGGGCCGACCCCTTCGCCTACATCCGCATCCCGGCGAGCTCCGACTCCACGCTGCGCCGCCTCCATCTCTGCAGCAGCAGCGGCGCCGCCGCCGCCGACGGCCTGCTCGACGCCGGCGCCTACCATCGCCATCTCCTCCACCAGCAGCACGCGGACGGCAACCCGCTGTACGACGACGTGCTGCTCTACATCTCCTCGCTCGACGTGGAGCTGCGCTCCAAGCACGTCAACGTCTACGGCCTCCACATCCCAGCAGCGCCGCCGGCGATGGCCGGCGGCGGCGGAGGCGGAGGAGCTCCTGAGAAGAAAACGGCGGCGG
>JBBBWG010002181.1:0-10673 GCA_037176905.1 Azolla pinnata
TATGGCGAGCTCTGGCGATGGCGGAGATCTCTCTCTCTCTCTCGCTCGCTCTGTGTCGCTGCAGAGAAGACGACGACGACGACGACGACGACGACGACGACGACGACGGCGTCCGTTTCCGACAGTGTGAACGCGCCCATTTGATTCTAGGTCAAAAAAACAACGGGCGCCCACACGTGCGGTTTCCCCAAATTCCCGTCCCTGCCCCTGGGGACGCCCCATCGCCTTCCTCTTTTTTTTTTAGATGAACCTTCCAGAACCTTCTAGAGCCTTCCGGAACCTTCCAGACCAGAAACCTTCTAGAGCCTTCCGGAACCTTCGAGACCAGAAACCTTCTAGAGCCTTCCGGAACCTTCCAGACCAGAAACCTTCTAGAACCTTCCGGAACCTTCGAGACCAGAAACCTTCTAGAACCTTCCGGAACCTTCGAGACCAGAAACCTTCTAGAACCTTCCGGAACCTTTGAGACCAGAAACCTTCTAAAACCTTCCGGAACCGTCTAGAGCTTTCCGATGCTCTCGCTGCCGCTCTACGTGTACGCACGTGTGTATGCAGCGGGGCGACGTCCTGCAAACCCGCAGAGTTCTAGAAGCGTTTCATTGCAATACGTGTCTGGTGGTTCCCCCCCCCCCCCCCCCCCCGACCTTTGCCTGGTTGCTGCAACGTAGATTGAGTTGTCGGCGATGCTTTTCTCTTTCTTTCTTTCTTTCCCTGACTTTTTGTACGTAGAAATCGGTGGACTACCAAATCGAACACGTATGTTACGGCCCTCCCGAAGAAGCCTACAAAACTATGCCGAGGAATCTTATTATGCTAAAACATACAAGAATGTATATAAGCTGACGGGAATATATATATATATCCTGGAGCAGAGAGAACACCTGTGCTGCCACCATCTGTGCAGTTTGTCGACCTGCCCTTAACTTAACGCGTGCCCAAGTTTTGTTCATCCGTTTCTTTTTTTTCGCTTTGCATATATCTGTACTTGGAAGTTAAGCCCTGTTCTTTTTTTTTTTTTTTTTGCTTTCAAGGCCAACGTTGAAGCCTCGTCGGGATAATTTCTTCCTGTATTGTATTCCTAGGTCTCGCTCGCCCGGGCTTTCCCTGATGTGAATTAATTCTCGGCGATTCCTTCTCTGCAGCACGACACTACCGTATCGAGCAAAACCCGATTCCAGAAGTTCAGTTAGGGTGCTTCCAATCATCGAGAATAAGCGCACTATCGACACAGTAAGCAAGCAGAGCAAATAAGCCACGCACCGATGCACAGTCGTCGCAAACATTAGGGTTTTTTGAACAAATCAAAGAGCTCATTCCCTTTTAAACCCTAGGGTTTTTAGAACAAATCAAAGAGCTCATTCCCTTTTAAACCCTAATGCAGGCTTCTCTCAATGCACCATAGATTTGCATATCACAAGCATTAGGGTTTTAGAAAACCCCACTCCTTCAAACCCTAATTCACACTGCTTTGGGCAGAAAAAAACGCCTCCTTAGCAAACCCTAATTCTGGCCCCGCAGTCGAAGACGAGCGGGATGCTCGCCAGAAGGCTCTTCTCTGCACTGATCTCCCGGCACAGGCCCATCTGCACATCGAGGGCCGTCTGGGCACGGCATCACAGCGAGGAGGAAGACGACGAAGAGCTTGGCGGTGGCAATGAAGAAGAAGAAACAGATGGAAGAAGAAATCATAGGCTGTGGAGTACCTTGCATCATCGATCGGAGCCAGGTCCCAGTAATGGAGGAGATCGAGAAGCAGCAGCAGCAGCAGCAGCAGGAGGAGGAGGAGGAGAAAGCGAAGAAGGTGAAGGAGAAGAATCGGAATCTTCTTCTTTGGCTGCCCTGCCCAAGGTTCTCCGAGCGTATCTGAGGAGCCGCAGATCTCGATGCATCTCCCGGGTCCGTGAACAGGGGCGGGTCCCAGCTGTCCTTGTCAACGACGCGAGCGATCGTCGCGGGTCGGCTGGTAATGTGCTTCTCTCTGTCGATGCCCAGCCCATCGCCTCGATCCTCAAGCTCCTTGGGAAGCGAGACTTTGCCTCGCATGTCTTCGACATGCACATCTATCGCGCTCCTGAGTCGGAAGACATCAAAGAGAGCCTCCAAGTCCTGCCTCGCAATGTGAGTGTATCATACATACCCCTTACATAGCTTGAAATTGTGATTATACTGGGTTCTTTTTACGCATACATCCTCTATTTTGTGCTCTCGCACATGCACATACATATTTAAGAGTTGAAGCATGAGTATATCGTATGCACATATATACAAACACGGCACATCCATTCAAAATATGGGTTGGAATGTGATTGTGCTGTAGAGACGGACATCTTTTCACATATGGCTTGGAATGCAATTGTGCTATATATGCGGAATGTGATTGTGCTGTAGATCCATCTACTCAAAATATGGCTAGGATGCGATTGTGCTATATGCAGTATCATCCGACATTTCTACTTGCATATTCACATATTTACGGCCCGAGATTTGAGTGTGTTATGCATACAGATGCATTGTACTCTTGCATGTAAAGAAGTACACACGTCCGTTTTTGAAGCACACATGTATATAGTCCACATGATTGGGGCTGCATACTTGTTTGTACTGTTCTCTATTTTCTAAGGTTTTCCATGCAGGTTTAATGTGTGATATAACTCTGCTGTCCATGGCCAGAACCAACTTTTTTCTTTGTAATTTGACGGAATTCTAATATGAGATCAAAGTATTAGTTGACTGAAGAGTCCCTCCTTCCTAAACACAATGTGGCTCTCTATGCCATGGAATACTCCTTGCTGATTCTAGAGAAGTGATTTCTTGCAGCTAAATTATGGGGAGGGGAAAACTAACATCCTCAACATTCAATTTATCCGAGCAAATCCCAACCAGATATTAAAGCTCGGTGTTCCGCTGGAGTATCTCGGCCTTGATAGATGCCCTGGTTTAGAAAAAGGTATATTGAATCATTTTCAATACTTCCTATTGAGCATCGAATTTCTCCTTAATTATGCATTCTTTGGTTCACAAGCATTTCATGATAACTGGTGATTTTTAGAAGCCATATTGTTTGTACATGTATTATACATACGTACAACATAGGCGGAACACTGAAGAGGCTTGCCAAGTATGTTTTTTACAATTGCAAGGCCACTGAAGTCCCAGCAAAAATCATCGTAGACACAACTGCACTTGAGATTGGTGATCGGGTATTGGTCCAAGATCTTGAAGTTGACTATGACCTCTTGGACTCGGATAGAACAATGCCTGTGTGTGAAATCATTAAGGATGTCGAGACACTTACAGCTAAATCCAAGAGGTTGAAGAGTGAGATACTTCATAAAAAGAACGCATTCAGTAGAAAAGATAATGTCCCAAAGGTACATGACAGTGTTCAGACCTTGTCTTCGGATGATGAATCTGATGTAGATGAAGATGATAATGAGCCATATATGGGAAAGATGAGACGATCACCATCTGCAAAGGGAAAAGTAAATTTGCATGATTATGTCGATGGCAACGTAACAGGTGAAGAACCACAGCTGAAACATAAGAAAACAAAGTCAACATATAGGAGAAAACGAGCACTTGAAGGAAGGAAGCCTGGAAGTGAAACCGAACCTGTAAAGAAGGTCAAGCTGTCAAAAAGAAGGTTGATAGGCTCTTCAGTAGCATCTAGGAATCCAGCAAAACCCAAGTTAAAAGAGAAAACCGATTGAAGCTATATTTGCATATTTCCCGAAGTTCTTTTTCAGTAGTCAAAGGGCTTGATCACGTCTTCTGGGAGTAAATTCAAATTCTTCTCATGGATTGCAAAGTGAATGTCATTGGAATGGTTGGGCACGAGAGAAGTCTTGGACCACGAAATGCAAGATTTGTGTTGTGGGTTTTGTGACTATGGTATACAGAAAAAACGATTAGATCCCCATATGTTGGATATACCACTCTTCTTTTCATCAACGTTGGCCGAAATGCCATAGTTGTAGATTAATCTGGGATTTTGAGCGACTGGCAAACAACATTGGGATTCTTTACACCTGAGGATATTTGTTTGGACACGAGGTGTGTGTTGTGCTTGAAAATTGATTATTTGAGAGTCTCTTAGTATGTGGATGAATATTTATTGAAAGAAGTTCTTGAATCTCGACATCAAGATGATCACCGATGGGTTTTTATTAACATCTTGAATTCAATGAGTCACATTATTCAGAAACAAATAGGTCATGATAACTGTTCACCTTTTTCCCTTCACGGCACACAATTGATCGGGGGGCTGGCTGTGCAAACAAATTACCATGAGTTTTAAAGCTCAAAAGGGATAGCCATGATAGATGTTCACCTTTTTGCCTTCCCTATGGATTTGTTTAACTCAATCATCGTTGAGATCCCCATTTCTTTCCTTGATCATCCATTTGATTTTCCATAGAGCTTTTGCATGTCTACATCTGGATGGATCTGGATGTCTGCATGGTTTTATTGAGACTTTCCACCTGAGTTTTGGGGATTGTCAAGGCAGAGTCGGGTTTCCGAAATGTGGATAAAGTTTAGCAGTGATGGTCAGAAAGCTTCTGATCATCTTATGTACATAGTATTTTCGAATACCTCTGCTCTCATGCCCTCGATAACTTTTACATGTCCCTGCATATTGGCTGCACTGTAGATACCAGCCATACTGATATAAGCTGCATCGTTGTGAACGTCGAGTTGTAGTATGCTATCAAAAGCCAACCTCCCAAGATTCACATCTCCCCATTTGTGACAGGCACCGAGTAAAGAAGCCCAAACTGGCAGATATTCAGAAAATGGCATTTCCTGAATGACAGCAATCGCTCTCTCAGTCTGTCCAGCACGACCTAAGCTGTCGATGATGCAAATGTAGTGCTCCAGCTCCGGTGTGATGCAGCATTCCCTCTCCATTTTCACAAAAAGCGTCTGAGCTTCGTACACGAGGCCAGAGTGACAGAGAGCATTTAGCACACCGAGGAAGACGATTGGATTATTCGCAGGGAGGCCTTCGTATCGCATCTCTTCCAAACAAACCAGTGCTGCGTCATACATGCCAAGCTGAGCATATCCGGCGATTAGCGCAGACCAAGAGAATACATCTCGAACGGGAAGCTCATCGAGGACTGTCGATGCTCTCTCTGGCATACCACATTTGGCATACATATCCACCATCGCGGTCCCTAGGACAATGTCTTTTCTATGCAGACCAGTCTCGGTGATCTCATCACTAATCTCTTCTCCCTTGCCAACAAGCCCAGCGCTTGCGCAGGCCTTCAAAATGCAAGCGTAAGTTACGGAATTCGGAGACAACCCCTCATGCTTCATGTCTTCGGAAAGGTTCAAAGCTTCCTCGACCAGTCCTTGTCGGGCATATCCCACGATTAACGCTGACCAAAGAACAGCATCCCGAACGGAAAGTGCATCAAACAACTCTGTCGCTTCTAACAGGCATCCACACATCACATACATACCCACCAACGCATCGTCGAGCGCAAGGTCTTTTCCGAGCAAACCTTTGCTGACAATCTTTGCATGAATTTGTTGTCCCTTGCTGATTGCTCCCATGCTTCCGCAAGCCTTCAAGGTGCACGTGAACATGACCTCGTTGGGACATAGATGCTCCATCTCCATTTGCTCCAAACATTTCAGTGACCTGTCACTTTGGCCTTGCTGGACATAACCAGAGATCAAAGCAGACCAGGCTACTACGTCTCTAGAAGGAAGTTCCTCAAACACTCGTTCCGCTAAGGTTATAGCATGACACTTTGCATACATATCGACCAAAGCAGTCCCGAGCGTAGTACCTTTCCCTAGATAGTCCGCACTCCGTATCGCACTATGAAGGTATTTGCATGTTTTCAATTCTGCTTGGATGCTGCCGGCCTTTAAGATGCATGTGAAAGTGCCATCATCCGGACACAAACCCTCGTTCTTCATCCTGCCGTAACAGTCGAACGCATCTTCAGCTTGCCCGGTCTTGACATAGCCTGAGATCACCACATTCCAGGAAACCACATCCCGGGAGCGAGAATCGTCGAGTATTTCGCGTGCTTTTGCAGCTGCGCCGCATTTGCTGTACATGTCCATCAATGCCGTTGCGAGGACGATATCATTCTTGAGCGATCCATTCGAGGCCATGCCACTGTGGATCTGTTTGCCCTTCTCGATCGCCATTGCGATGCCACAGGCCTTGAATGCAAGGGTGAAGATGACGTTGTTCGGCGGGAGACCCTCGCGTTGGAGCTGTTCAAAGCAGTTCAATGCATTCTCGCCCTCTCCATGGCAGACATAGCCAGACATCAATGTGGACCACATCACCACATCCCGAACAGGAAGCTTCTCCAGAACCTCCTGTGCCTTCTCTAACTCACCATGCTGGACATACATATCCACCAGCGCGGTATCGAGCACCACATCTTTCCCTAACAAGCTCCTGCACACGATATCTCCATGAATCTGTTCGCCCCTCTCCAGGGTGTCACATGCTCTCAAGATGCAAGTGAAGGTAATGGCATCAGGAGAGATGCCCCCCACCGTCTGCATTTGCTCGAAGCAGGCCGACATCTCTTCGCTCCAACCCTGTCGCGCATACCCTGACATCAACGAGTTCCAAGAGACTACATCCTGAGATGGATGGTGCACAAGGACGTGCTTGGCTTCAGCAAGAGCGCCACATTTGGCGTACAAACCGATCAGAGCATTGCCGAGGTGAGGGGTTTCTTGGTCAAGCCAGCCTCTCTCCAGGGCGTCCAAGTGCAGCTCGAATCCTGCAGAAAGATCCTTTCTCCTGGAGCAGGACTTCAACAAGCTTACGATTGTACGAGCTTCTGCGCTCGCCCTGTTCTGCTCGTTCCTCCCCCCATGGCGAAGAAGCTCCACCTTCTGCATTCCTTGCAGGGAAATCGCCCATCAGCAGGCTTTTGGAAATTGCCCGAAATAGCCCTACTCCAATGGCTTCATGAAACTCTCGGAATGCCCCTAATGTTCTCGAGCTTTTGTCCTCCACTTCACTTGGCCATGATCTGGATTCTGGAGCTGGATCAAATCTCACATGAATCTCCATATCCAAGGGATTCAATGAGGGAGGCTCAATATGGAGCATGATCCGAGCTCGAAACATTACACAAGGTACTCTAATTTGTTATACGTGATCTTCGAGCCCAAAGTAGCTTCAACCGGCCCTTCAACAAGCTGAATTGATGATGCAGCTGTAAAATCTAGGAAGTAGAAGCATTTAAGGCCCTAACAGCAAAGCATGGAACAGTTGCGTTTGGACGAGTTTAGAAGATAGAAAGTTGTTAGCACCATTGATCTGGTGACGAGTCCCATTTCCTTGAGGCCTCCACAGGTCATTCCCGTTAACGATGAAAAGCGTCTCTAGATCAGTACAAACTAGAACAGGAGAAAAACTAAATGTGTGCTTTAGCTTATCAAATGCCTTAACCATACTAGCAGTAACAATTTGAATCTCTTGTTCTTCTTGATCAATTTACACTAGAATTCAGAAACACTTATCATTGAGTGAGTGAGGCATTTGCTAGTCAATATTCATCTAAACTTTCGTGTGCTCACGACCGGAGTTCAAGATTTCTTGAGCGTGGCATTGAGGCCCTACACCTATAATTGATGGATGACTTGTTGGACATGCATGTTGTGCTCTTCTCGACTCTTATAGTAAACCAATATATCACCAATATGCACAATGGTAAAGATATCGTTCACCATATATATATATATAAAACAATAGGTTCGTTTGCGAGACTAAAATACATACCATATACTTGAACTAGTTATATCGAGTACATAATATTGTCTTCTGCTTATCACTTGACCTATCGCGTAAAATTATTAGAAAGGTCCCTCTTATTCTAGATAGGGTAGGAGGATAGAGCGGCATTTTTGCCCTCCCATATAGAAATTTACGCCCCTGGTTACTTAAGGAGGGGTAAAAAAATACGCCCCTGAAAAGCTTCATCAAGTTCCATTGTACAAACGAAAGGGATTGTTGCGATACAAATCTTCATTTGTCAGGATTTCCTGAACAAAATGACCTCCGTATATCCATCGTTATATTCCACCAATAAAGCATGTTGGTTTCTCATACGAAAGTAGGATCAATTTCAAGAAAACATAATACTTATAAAGTTAACTAAAAATCAACTAACACTAATTATATGTATGAGTATTCATAACACGTGTGATTAAGCTATGGCCACGGAACTTATGTGTGTGTGTGTGCGCGAGAGGAGAAACTTGCATATTTGGAACGGATGTTCTACTCGCCTTAAAGATCTAGAGTTATAAGACATTTGGCTCCACTAAGGCTCCACTTGGAAGCTAATAGCTTATGGATAGGTCCTCATGGACCCATGGTGTCTCTTTGATTGGTTGTAAATCGATTGGGCAGTCAATGCTTTGGGATTGGGAGTGTAAGTAGCTTTACCTTTTGTCAAAGGTGTTTTACGAGGGGGAGGAGAGAATCTGTCTAATTGTAAACTCAACTGCAAACACAAACATTTTATAGTGAGAGGCAATCAAAGATCTGATGAGTAGCGTTAAGGAAGTCAAACCTCAGCATCTTGTGGGGATTCATCGATCGATCGATCGATCATATGCTTTGGGAACAGATATTCCCGCCTCAAAGCTTCGAAACGCAGGAGGAGAAGAAGAATCAGAGCGGGTAAAATGTTAAGCTGTTCGAATCCTCGAGTAATTGCTCGATTAGTTGATCTCCTTGGTAGTAGAAAAAGGGGATCGAGTTGGCTTTACACATGATGGGAGGACTCACACTCCTCGACTGTTCATCGATGATAAAGCGAGCTGATAAAAGCGAGAAATGCGTAAACATCTAGATGAAAAGAGAACACGTAAAAAGGCGAACGAGAGAGATAGAGGTACGTCTGGCGATGCGAGCACCAGACATGGTGCCCGGTCTCGAGCATCTCTAGATTCAGGGAGAACGAGATCGATCCACCGAGTGCATTAAACTTGCCCACAATCCCAGGTGGACTTTGATAGCTGTGATCACTTAGATTTGTTTGAAGTCGGTCATGTGTCCAAACCATCGTGAAGACGTTAATATATCTTTCTTTCCTTTTTACCAAGAAGGGGGTTGCCAAGACTCGTCCTCCTCCAGATACATATTCCTATGCATTCTGATCATTCATTGCGGAGGCACCCCATCTACAGTGAGTCCCCGCTGGATATGAATACGAGTGTCAGAGGAGAGGGCAGTAGTAAATCGCGCCTGTCCTCCCGGCTTTTCTTTGCATTGTCGTCGAGCTCATCGTTCTCCCATCTTCCCTCATCGCCAACGATCCATCCACTGTCTGTTTGTTTGTCTGTCTGGGGAAAGCATCGATGCTTGTTTCCACTTGTCTGTTTGTCTGGGGAAAGCATCGATGCAACAAGCGGTGCATCTCCCAAAAAGTCGTAACAACCTCCTCCGAAAGCACCGACGCCTTGCGTGCATGTCTTCCTCTCGCATGACGACGACGACGACGACACAGACTGCCAAACGAAACGGGTCCACACGGAAAGGGTCATGTCGTCGGTTGGAGCGACGCAGCCCACGAAAGAAAGATATATTCACGTCTTCTTCTTGAATCCGTTCGGCGCCTGACATGCCCCGCGGAAAGAAAGCAAGAAAAGGAAAGGGGAAGATATATTGATTAGGCCCAAACATGGGGAACACAAGGGAGAGCAGCCAAAAAAGAGCTGCTCTTTGTGATTCCTTCTCCATTCTTCATCCTCCATTCTCCTTCTCCTCCTTCACATTATTGTTCTTAGATGATGCTTGTTCCTCTTTTGGGTTGGGTTAACAAAGAGGAGAAAAATATTTTGATCAGCTTGGGGGGTTGGTGACGATATAACAAATTACACACAAGAGACAAACGAACGAACGAACGAACAAAAGGTAGGGCGAGCGAGATCGAGCAAGCGAATCGGGGGCGGCCGGAATCTCGGCGGAGGTTCCACGCGAAAAGCCAGGTAAAATGCGGGCAATGGTGAGCGAGCAAACCGAAATCGGAATCTCGACTCAGGCCTGGCGCCGAAATCGGAATCTCCGACTCCAGGTCTAGGGCTGGAGTGCGATCGGGCTGGTGACGCGCCGCACTCCATCGGTCCATGTTAGCGAGCCGAACGCCCACTTGGCCGCCGCCGCCGGCGACGGCTGCTCCCGCGGCGCCCGGATGTAAACGGCGGGGACGTGATAAATGCCAGAATCGGCGAGGTCCTTCACCATCGTCTGCATCTCGGGCACGTTGCCCAGATTCATCCTCTGAGGCTGCTGCTGCGTTACGGGCTTGTATCTGAACCCCGAGAAGTGGTGGTATGAAATCCCAATGTTAAGAAGGTGGTGATCTGGTTTCCCAAAGCTTCGAGAACTGCTGCTGCGTTACGGGCTTGTATCTGAACCCCGGGAAGTGGTGGTATGAAATCCCAATGTTAAGAAGGTGGTGATCTGGTTTCCCAAAGCTTCGAGAACTGCTGCTGGTTCCGGGTTTGTATCTGAACCTGAGAAGTGGTGGTATGGAACCCCGATATAAGAAGGTAGTGGTGATGTTGGTTTCCCAGGCCTCTGCCTGGTTCTGGGTCTGGTATGATATCCTGATCTAAGAAGATGGTGGTATAGTATCCCAATCCTAGCCAGCCTACAAACTTGAGCTGCATTG
>JBBBWG010002181.1:18482-33763 GCA_037176905.1 Azolla pinnata
CTCTGTTCCTCCTTCGCCTTCTATCTTCAGTAAAGATCAGAACTTCTTCTTCTTCTTCTTCACTTCTTCTTCTTCTTTTCCTGCTTTCCTGAATAAAAATTCATAGAGCAAAAAACACAGATAAATCTGTCATAAGCACACATACCAATGTTTTGTTTTTTTGGTAATTCTCTTGACAGACAGAGGCTGTAGAAGATGTTTGGGTGCCTAGAAACAGTTCACAACAGATGAAAAATGCCCATTAACACAAACTGTACATAGTCACCACATATGGTCGCAAAACAAGCTAATCATCGTCTCGAATCTGCAACCACAAGGCAAGCTTTTCAACAGAATCAGATCAAATGTGGAATCAAATGTGGAAGAAAGCACGGGGCATCACATTGCATGTCCGTATACGGTATTATACATATATCCATATGCGTGCATAATTGATGGTATCAAATACACACTCTCGAGGTGATACGTCTTGGATCCAAATCCTTTTCCCTTCAAATTCTGCTGCTGAAAACAGTACATACGAAAAAAATATATAAAAAGGTGTGAGCAATGGTGCCACGGCATTTCATCAAACTTATTGAGAATATCAACCCTACACAAAAGACTGCAAAGCATTTGCAAGTGTCATTAGGGTTATTTGACAATTTTGCGAATTGTTGAGATTGGGAAGCACAACAGAGAGCTAAGAGCCATGGAATACCTTTGTCATTAAAACAAGATTTGTGAAGCAACCCGGAAAGTGCACCACTAGTTAGTTGTATATGGAAAGTTCAAAACTAACTTCTCCAGCAAATAGCAGCATTACAGAAATTCCATACATCAATCGATGTCAATCGTGTAGGGATGGAATGGTTGACATTAATCAGGGTGATGAAAAAATGTCGGTGCCTTTAAATCTGACACGGAAAAAGAAAAATCCATCCAAAAGAGTTGCTTCAAATACATTAACCTCACGTAGATGTCGGCTCGCACTTCACATCCACAACGACGTGCCTTATATGTGGAGCATACCATTTCACCCTCTCAATATGAGCAGCGTAAACATCCCACTGATATCCTGTTACATTACACGTTGTCGAATTATACGTCAATTCATTAAAAAAACACCAAAATGCCCCCAGGTTATCGGATAAAATAGCGAAATTCCAAAACTGAGTGCAAACAAAGTTTGTTATTACACTGAGGTATTATAATCGCTTCTTTGCATAGGATCCTTTCAACACATATGATATAAGCATAGGAAAAAGGGCTGTACCAACCTTCTTTCTCAGCCAGGCTTCTAACAGAGAGCAATACATGCTGCACCCACTGTTGCTCCTCAGTGTCCTTCACATTTCCATGGATGTGTAGTATACCGCCAGTCATTCTTGAAACAAGAAAAACCTACTCATTATATTGATCAAGTTTGGAATGTCGTACCGCTGATAGCTTACCGTAAAGCTCGGACAGCTATATCCCAGCAATGCTCACTTGTTGGCAGAAGCCCTAAGCTTACTCGGTCGGCAATCCCCTGCAATCATAGTTTGCTATTATTCGTATATAAGAGAATATCCTCCGACATTTTACATATATAACCACTTATACACTAATATGTTTTGAGAAACCTGGTTAGAAATTTTTTTTAGCCACATATACTTCATGATCAGAAGAAGGATCAGACATCTTTGAAGTATAGCTTCATCTTTGTGTTTCTTAATGATACAGTTAACTATTGTGAGTCTTACACAAGGAGCAGTATATCGATTATCTCCTTCTAGGACGACACACCGATCTTCCACTCCGTTTATATGCAAATTATAACGAAGGGCATCTAATGCTGGAGGATTCCATTCACATGCATATACTATCTTTGCATTAGCCCTGTAACACAAGCCCTTTCAGATTTAGAAAACCATTCTACAGAAAATACTACAGATTAAGACATACTGATCTTTCATATTATCTTTCATATTAGGAAAGAGGACTACTCACTTCATAAGGAAGGGCAGAACAAAATATCCAATGCCGGCAAATAAGTCGACAACTGTCTCACGACTGCAGTCTAACTTGGCTATTCTCATTTTTTCCGATATATTACCTGATGAGAACATGCATTTTGTGGCATCAAAACAGTACAAAACACCATTTTCTCGATGTTGCACCCAGCCATTCTTTCCTAAAAGCAAGGTCACGTTGCTGTCCCTTGTGCCATTGGCCACAATGCGAGCCTGAAGGCCATTCAATTCATAATATAACCATGAGTCATCTAGAGAGAAAGTTTTTCTTTTTTTACAGAGTGTGATACATTCATATATAGATTTATCAAAATCAAAATCAAATAGCAGCATGAAACAAAATGGCTTAAACTGCCATATCATGCATTGAAGGAAATCATCAGAAGACTTCATTGCAAGACATACAATCTATCTCGCAGGAGCAAATGACATAGTCGGAGAATAAAGAAAAAAAAGAGCCTAACATTATTCGAAAAAGATCAACATGTGCACAAATTAAAACCAGTAGAGAAATTATACAAGAACATATTGTACAGCATAAACTCTCATCAAAGTGTAAACGAATTGAAGAAAAACTAACTTGCACAAATAAAGAAATCTCACTTGACGGGCAACACGTTGTACATTCAGAGACTGTGCTACAGTTGCCCATAATTGTTCACCCAATGATGACCAGATCTCATTCCTAAAAGCATCACTGGGAAGCACTGCCATATCATCAAGTCTTTCCCACCTGTATAAAGCCTCCCAGCTGTTACAATATTCTTTGTATGTAATTTATGTAATCTAAATTTGAAAAATGGATACCAAGATAGCATAAATACAAGGAATTGAACATAGTGTATAAGAATACTTTCAATAATAGCAAATACTGAATAGCAAAGTAGTGGCATCATAATAGAAGAACCAATAATCTAGACTTGTTTTACATCTTGATACTATCATAGAATTTCTCGATCAAGCAGTATAATGACTAAGCAAGGAATATTGACCGCATTTTGAAATTACAAATCCTAATACTCTCACAGTACTTTATCTGGTAATACAGAAATCTCTCAAAATCAATAGCTAAATTAAGAAATAACAAAAATCTTACCTCTTTGGTAACTCCTTAATCAGAAACTCAGGCATATCAGCCTTTCTCAACAATGAAACTACAGCATTGTACAACACTTCTCGAGGATCCTTCAATGCCTTTGACTCATTTTGGACTTTTAGTTGAATTATTTGACAGTCAGCTGAATCCTCAAGAACATTTAAACAGTCCTTGAATATTCTATGATGTAAATCTGATTGTTGCTGTTCATGTACTAGATCTGCAGTAATAGGAAATATCACATGCAAGCCGTTTTCCTCTGCTTTAACCTTCTTTCTCACATCTAACCAGCCATACTGCTTCAGATAATCTTTAATTATCTTTGCATGTGCCTTATCAATCTTTATGGCCCATATATAGTCTTTACAATCAAGCTTAATCTCTGAACGATGCATGGCCCCATTTTCATGAATCATATTTGTTAACAATGAATTAACGTTTATAAGGGTAGGCACGCTGAATCTTATTCCAAAAGCATAACAGGTTACCCCTCCACCAATCACCACGATCTCATCCCCTACAGAAGTGGCTGTATGGCGGACAAACAATGATTCTTCTGGAACATCACCTATAACATTCTTCCATTCTTTATTGTTCACGTTAACGAGAGTGATGACATCCTTGTTCTTATTCAACGGACAACCACCAAGAAGCACCAAGAAATGTGAACAAACAGCCATCGTGTGAGAGAATCTAGGCACTAAATTTAGTTCCAAGCATGTCCATCTCAAGGTCACAGGATCTACAACCCATAAATCACCAAGAACATTTGCACCATCAAAGCCGCCAAACAGATAAATATTCTTATCTATGACAGACATAGAATGGGAGTGCCGAGGAACTGGAACTTTCCCTTTGCATTCTCCTACACTCCATTGCATTAAGGCAGTGTCCAGAATAAAGAGATCCCCGAACACTCTCTCATTAGCAAGACCACCAAACACATAGATTTTCTCTTCGATGACGACTGAAGCATGTCTATGCCTGGAAAAGAAAGATATGGAAGCTTAATTTTTTGCAGCAAGAATAATGTACAGAGAACTTTCAAATGCCCCTAAGTCTTTCTTCTTTTGCAGGATGCCCCAAGTTTTCGTCTACCCAGTCTCTCTTGGGTAATACGGGCATTGATGTCGAGTCGAGCAATTTTTATCTCTTTTCAGGATTAGACTCAGGCAGTCCGGAAACAATGAAAACTTTAGAGGCATTTCAGAGTGTTTCTCTGATTAATATTACCAATAAGTAACATGATAGAAATACCTGGGAGGAAAGAATGTGCCTTTAACTTCAGGGAATTGCCATTGCATTGTATCAAGGGCAAGCACACAAACGTCTCCTAATGACTTGCTAGGATCCTCCCTACCCCCTATCACAACCATCTTCGTGCCAACACAGGATGCTGTATGACCCATCCTTGGGGTGGGTGGATTTTCTACATCAATACACTGTACTGCATTATCATCAAGTGTCAGAAGAAACAGGTCATTTTGACGTCCTTGTCTGAGAGAGCCCCCGTATCCACCAAAACTCAGAAGTGATGTTGAAGAAAACCCTGGAACACCATGCAAGGAACATGTAGAGTGACCCCATCGATGTAGCTTGTTTGACATAGCATTCAAACACTTGAAAAGTGTGCTGTCAGTTCTGCATTAGGAAAAGCATTTTCACCAATAATTACAAAAAGTCCCATATTTGTGGCTTCATCTCTCATGGAAAACGTACACACTCTCAAACTAAACGAAATAACGGATTTGCAAAAAAATAGATCAACAAGTACACATGGAATCACATCAATGCATAAAAATAAGATGGATTATTATTTGTGAAGCATTCAAATCAACAAATAAAACCTTGCCAGTTCTAAATTAAAAAAGTTCTAAAAATGCGAAAATGAAGTATGACATTAAAAGCTAAATGTGCCTATCAAAATGTTATTTATTGACGATGAAGACAGGAAATACATACCTACCTTTTATAGTTAAACAAGCATGTGTCATTTGTTCAGATTGTCCATCTGAAATAATACTTCCCACTCCCACTTTTGCATCAGAAAATTCATCAGCGCCCAAAACATGCATTGAAAATAAATCATAAAGCTTCTTCTCAGCTTCATCAAGTCTGGATATGAGATGCAGCTGCCTCTTCTCAAGCTCTGAAAACTTTCTCTCATTAGATTCAAATTTTCTTGATTTGATCTTGCATTTTTCCAAAAGATATTTTCTCTTTTCGTGCTGTTTGAAAGAGCCATTGGGTTCTATTTCTTCTACATGCAGATTATCCTCGATCTACATAGACACGTCATGAAAAATCAAGTAAAACATAACAAACATTTTGTTTGGAACCAGAATCATGGGAAAAGTTAAAAGTGCTATGAGTCAAGCCTTGATACCTGCTGAATGAAAGAAGATAAAAAATTGTCTGTCTTCTGATGATTGCTGACCAGCTTAGAGTTGGCCATGGATACAAGAAATCTAACATAATCTTGGCTAACAAGAAGATGACCTCCTACTGCGATAGGAGCCTCGATACGGATTGAACATCGAACAGCAACAATTATGCGTTTCCTTATACTTGTGATACCTAAAAATGCATCATTATGTCAGGCTAATTGTCCCTTTCTGTTCTTTATTTTTAGTTAAGAGACTACAAGATGATATTTCCATTAAAGAAATAAACATTTTCATTGATTCTTGCTTCAAATCACATAAAATTCAAAAATTCCACCCATATAAACTCATCAGACATAACCAAGAGCAAGATTCTGCACATCAGTTGAACAGGTAGGCAATTCTTAGAATTTCGTCTGAGTAACCATCATTTCTCAGCACTATAACAGGCACCCATGATGCAAACAAAATAGTGGAACTCAACATGTTGAATATGTGTCGTGACTGGCATCCACCAAACATTGCCGTGGGATAGAATATACGATTAAGACTACATGTGGATATTCCCATGCATATATATACGTAAGGGTGCATGTGCATGTGTGTCTTCATATGGGTCTATCTGAGGGCCTGTATGTGAAGTTCGGGTATAATAAAAAACAAGAATGTAACTTAAAACTACAAGAATAGGACAATAAAGAAACTCGGATTTACATTACTCTCAAAAGACTGGTACTAAATCTTTTCGAGGATAGCTGATTAGGAATGAAAACAACTGAAGAATATCAAGGGTGCTTAAATTTTGTTATACCAGCCTAACGATCTGTCACATTCAAGATCCTTGTTTTAGCAGCAAGGTTAAAGCTACAGAGGTCTTGTGTTTGAAAACTATGAAGTAATCATTTCATCAACATTCAATGATGTGGAAGTTCATAATCACTTGACTGGTTATGTGCCCTTCTTATATGTATTGAAGTATATTTAATAACTTGTGCATTTCTAATCATTTTTTATCATTTTCTTGTATGTGGCTTTTCTAATAACCTCACATAAATTGTGCATGCGGCTTTCTTAGATGTATTAAAGTATATTTACCAAATTACTATGTCCAATTTGAAAATTGTGGAAGTATTTAACGTATTTTATGTGATTTACATATCTTATAAGAATAAGTATTCGATGTACTTCTAAATGAGAAGTACTCACTTTACATGCATAATCCGTTAAATACACAAGGTATCAGTACCGTGTTTCAAAAACCTAAAAATTTATCCACTTAACAGGATCTCTAGAGTTCAAAGCGTAAGTAGTAACTAGATGCCCAGTTCCTCTTGAATTTGAGGTTATGGTTATGAGATAGAAAGCTACCTGATTCACGGAACCCAGAAGATATGGCGCATGAGACCAAAGCCTGTGCTGAGGCAAGGTCTCTACACTCAGCGGCGAGAATGAAAGGTTCGAACCTGAATATCATTAAGCTACCACAATTCTGTTGTCCAACGTACATTTCTTCTTTAATGGCAGCTGATTTCCATGATATATCCTTTCCTTCTCCAGCCTTACCACAATTCTCTTCTTGGTTTAGCTGCTGTTGAATATACCTTTCCTCTCCAAGCTGACCACATTTATGTTGCTCATCCTTCTCCTGTTCGATCTCGAAACCGTTGTCTCTGGCATACATATCCTCCTTAATTTTCAAGCAATTTCGCATCAAAGCTCGAAGGACCTCCTCAGGATCAGCTTGATAGTGAGAGACAAAGCTCCAATCTCCTCCTTTCTTCTTCTTCTTTTTCTTCGGCTTATCTTTCATCCTCCGCTCCTGAGCATCTTCCCCGAGCTTCGGCGGATCCGAGCCACGGACAGCAACGCCGACATCCGCAACTTGTGCAATCTCGGAAGGAATGGAGGGGAGAGGGGATGAAGTGGATATGGAGATCCGGCCGGAGCAAGAGCTGGTGGTGAAGAAGCAAGGGTGGAGGTTGATGCGATGGATAAGGCCAGCGATGGGAGCATCGACGTCACCTTTGCGAGACTTGTCGGGGAGAGGCGAGGAAAGAGCTCTGAGAGCAGCGAGCTTGCGAGCTTCGAACTCCATCTCGATCTTGCGCAGTTTCTTCTTCCTTCTTCTAAAACCCCCCATTCACATCCATATACGTATACGATACGTATTGGAATACGGTCTACCTATTGATGTACTTGATGAGCGTATCGAGCGTATCTTCGACGTATAAAATACGTATCGCATACTTGATGCGCGTATGTATGCATAAATACGTAGAAGGCCGGCATTTTTGCATACGGTCTATGTATTTATATACTTGATGAACGTATTGAGCATATATCAGACATAAAAATACGTGCTATAGATTTTATGAACGTGCTTAAGTTTTTGTATGTATAAATACGTAGAAGGTCTAATGACTGCATGCATTAAGCAAGCGGTCCATTTTATTTTCGGGGGAGATTGGCTATTGCTTTAAATTATCGACCTCCCCGGATGGATGTTTCTGCCCCCCATTATGTGATTAATGGCTTGAATTACGGAGGGCAGAACTGCTGGGAAGCTTCGTACGGTAGTAGGAAACCAAGGGTTGCAGGATTTATCACTCTGAACATGGGTTTCAGACAGTAACGGGTTTTCGCGACAAAGATGGTGTGAATCTGCAGTCTTCGTGATAGCCTTCCATTGCCATCTTTACACACTGATGTCGTGAAAGAAACGACCTCGCGCAGGTCTCTCGCTGTTTGCTCGTTGAGGTGCGCAGAAAGGGATGATCGATCGCCTTTCAATAATGGCAGGAGATGGACCCATCCCGCTTCGGAAAAAGATGAATTGTACAGTGAGCCGGGGAAGTTCAGATTCCCCTTTCATGCCACCCAGCCCCTCGTCCCGAATCAAGTGCAGTGTTTGTGGTCAATAATCGGCATGCTGCCACGAGTCTCGCTTCCTCTCTCCATCGGCCTACACAGGCCGCCGATATACACGAATAAACAATGGTCATTGTTCTACGCTCGGGGGAATGGTCCATTGAAGAATTTCGAGAGAATTACTACAGCATAAGCGAGGCGATTCCACGCAAAGCTCTGCGCCCATCCCGAATGCCAATGCAGAGCGATTCCTGGAACAGTGGCAGCTATGCCCGCGAGATTTGATCGTTGGAGACTACCAGGTTGACCAATGCTAGGTGTCGTTATAGCTTATTAGTCGATCGATCAAATCTCCAGGAGAACAAGACCCTACAAGAGAGCGATGCTTTCGAACCTTCTCGACCGGTTCCGGTTCTCGACCTTCTGGACATCCACTTATCTTGCTGACGCTCTCCGAGACATCTGTCGAGTTTGGCTTCTCGGGCCATTCCAGAGAGATTTCACATCGGGCAAGGGGAGAGTTTATGCGTGCTTAAGCGCTCACCGGCTCAGATTGCGAAAGAGTCATGAACAAACACTAAGTAGTTTATGAGTACTTGTGCACTAATTTTGGGTCATTAGCACCTAATGACCACAAATTAGTGCTAATCCCCTCTCCCCCAAAAAAGTTGTGTTTTTCTCAAAGGACAAGAAAAACAGAGCCCTTCTCTCTTTCTTCTTCTTCTTCTTCTGCTGCTGCTTCTGCTGCTGCTGCTGCTGTTTTTTTTTTCTCTCTGTGCCGCCATGGAATTGGTCTGCACAGGAGAAGAGCTTCGTGCTCCGATCATCCTCCGGGACGTCGAGATACCAGGAGATATTTGCACCACCATCATTACTCTTCTTCCTGTAAGTCAGTTTCAGAAACCCCCTCCCCCTTCCAAATCCATCGCTCTTCCCTATTTTGGTTTTTTCCGTTCGCTTCAACCGGTTCTGCGTGTGTATATTTGGAACCACTTCTTACTTGATGCTTCTTGATGGTATGTATGCACGTGCACATGAACGTGTGGTGTGGCATGTACACATGTATGTATGTGGATGCGCATGCAGATGGGTATTGGCGGACTTGCATGCTTGTGGGTATTTGCATATGCGGATTAAGACCGCATGTTGATGTCTAATGTGCTCGTAAGAAGTCAGAATCTTTGGTTTATCCATTTTATGTGCGTGCATGCGTGTGTGGGGGTGTGTATCTACTGGGTTTATTTAATGTGATGCGTCTATATATATGCTGTATCTATGTCGATGTGCATGCTTGTGTTTATTTGCATATGTGGATTAAGACCGCATGTTGATGTCTAATGTACTCATAAGAAGTCAGAATCTTTGGTTTATCCATTTTATGTGCGTGCATGCGTGTGTGGGGGTGTGTATCTACTGGGTTTATTTAATGTGATGCGTCTATATATATGCTGTATCTATGTTGATGTGCATATATGTGGGTATATAGGTGCGTGTTTGTGCGCATGTACGTGTGTATGTTCATTTGGTGCATTTTTGTAGGTTTTTTTACAAACAATTACTTGTGATGCTTTGTTTCTACCCACTTTGACTGATGTATCTACATGTTTTAATGTGTATACTTATTGGATGCATACTTAATCAATCTTCTTTGGGCTAGTAATTAGTCTTATGCACAATGCTTATATGTCAAGCATCACTGTACTTTTTGGTAGTTATTTATGAATGCTGTGTTTGCATTCATGTATAAATGTGATCCTTTGGCTTAAGTGTCTGGGTCAAAGAATGGACTCGCATCTTGTGAATTTGTGAATTGAACATTTAAAACATGTTTATACATAGATTTATGGATGCGGAAACGAGGTTTGCATTCAGTTATTGAGGGATTATTACACCATTGATTGATGTAGGTTTTGGATGTGTGCTCTCTGGATGCTTGTTCCAGGCAATGGCATCTCCTTTGTTCTTCAAATTTGGTTTGGCATATTCTTTACCAGAAAAGATGGCACCCTCCAACATTGGCAAGTAGACAGAGAGGAGATGTCTATGATCTCAAGGGAAATAAGTTCTCATCTGCAAAAGAAACAAGTACTTATTGCAAGGTTCAAACTCTAATTCTTATGCTCAGTGACAGCCTTGTTTTGGATTCCAGGCATGTTCTGCTAGTTAATTCATTCGTTAGTAAACCCTTCTTCATGGCACGTGTGTGGAAAGTAATCATGTTTCTTGTAGTATCTGTAATCGAGAATATGCATGAACTAAGAATCTTGCCTTATTTTTTTTTCCCAATAAATTATCTAAACACAAGAAAAATGATTCATTTTCCATAGGGGAGAAGCAAAAAAAACAAACTGTAATGTCCATGTACAGTCAAAAAGCTTCAAGTCATCCAATGTTTGTCATCAACACAGAAATGGAAACCTCATTGTAACCCACTTGATAGTCTTGTGACATGTAAGCATGATGTGGTTCTGTGTCAAAGTAGGTGGTATCGTACATATATACCTACTCAGGGGAGTCACTAAAAGTGTTGAACAATGCAGAGTTGGCGAGCCACTTATATATTTTTGCACAAACAAATGGCATCTGGTGCAATGGCCACTGTTGAATACGTGAAAGCGAGGGCATGTTATGATTCCTTAGAAGTGACAGAGTACCAAAAAGCTATGACCATGCTTATTTCAAGAGGTCTTCAATTTTCGGACGTTGACATGTTCTTGTTGGCATCAAAGCATAGTGTCCTCGTCAACCTTCTCGGTGTACATTATTGCCTTGTGCACCTGAGAACACAGGTAAGAAGCTAACGAAGAATTTCAAAGACAGGGAAATTTATAAATGTTTCATGAAATTCATAGAAATAACCCTTATTTTTGTTTCTGAGAGGAAAGGCGCTTTTAGAACTTGAAAGAGGGAGGGTATTATTCGTAGAGTATGTGATGTCTGGAGGAATTTTATAAACAAGTATCTCTGGTGCATTCTCCTTTGAGCTAAAAGCCATGTACATTATAACCTTATTTCCCTGTCTGCTTAGCAGAACAAAGATGTGAGGAAAGCCCTGATAAAGAACAACGTAGGAGAACGACAGGTGTGTTTGAGATGGTGGAGCCTTGGTTGTTGGAGGAATGGCTTTCGTCGGCACGACGAGATGCACATGCGAATAGCATCCCTGAATGATCTAACAGAGTTGGAGCCGAGGGTGTTCCTAGAAGTGATCGATCGGGGCATACTCCATGAAGTTCTTAGAGTGCAAATCTCAGCAGACTTCGAGTCAAGCGCGTGGGTTGCTCGGAGCATGCATTCTCAGAGATAACCAATTTGTTCTCATGTACATACACATATACATGCATTTCCCAACACATTATGATGCTAACTTCTTCTTGTGTACATATATGTGTACAATATATTCACACAGTTTGCTTTTATATATATACATATGCACATCCATTAATCAATATATGCATGCAAGCTCCTTTTTGTAATACTACATGCATAAAATGTATAGTGTCCAACATCCTATAGAAACATCACGGGGATGGTTTTATACCGTGTGTGCAATCTAATGTTGTAGTAGAATATTTGGGTATTTGACGTGGCAACACATTAATGTGGAGGAATAACGCTGCCACATTTGTATCCTGTGTATAAAATCTGGTGAATGATGTATCATGCTTCATTGGTTTGAACAATTTGAATGTCTGTTTCGTTGCATCAGTTTGGGTCTTTTGGTCAGATACAATATATAATTTACTCTGTTTTCCTGAACATAATGGAACACAGCTCCTTGAATCGATTGGAAGTAAACACAACTTCAAGTTAGTTGTGATTATATGGTATCAATAAAAGCATCGTGCATAGCAGGAAAGAAGAAGAAAACCATCTGTATTTGGAAGCTATAGATATGCTTAATAGGAAGCTTGATCTAGCAAGTGGTGAATGCAGCAAAATGCGAAAGATTTCAGAAACTGCCATCATTATTTGTAAGCTTACAATCCAGTACGAACAACAATTCGGCGTCGAAACTATCTCAAGTATGTCGTCAACTATTAGTTGGCATTCAAAACTTACATGCCAGCGTTTTGGATGCTCATAATGACAAACTTATAATGTCGCTGTAAACATTGTTTGTAAGCTTACAATCCAGCAATTCGGCATCGAAACTATCTCAAATATGTCATCAACTCTGAGTAGGCATACAAAACTTACATGCCAGCCTTTTGGATGCTCATAACAACAACCTTATGATGTCGCTGCAAACATTGTTGGCATGAAGAAAAACAATCAAAGAATTTGAACCAACTAGCGGGTTGGGACATGGAGAAACACGAACAAGGTAGTGAAGGAATCGACTTCATGTCTTCTTGTAACGTTAGGAGTGGAACCAATGTCATCCTCGTCGATGTCGTCAGCTAATCCTTCATTTGGATCCTCGACTATGGTGCTGAGCTTTACTCGCATGCGCGATCGACTGAAATACAACGAAGTTCTGATGGGCTTCAGCGCCGGTGCAATCTTGTTAGTACTATCATCTTTCATGTCACCACCACGATTGCCATGGACAGCTTGGTTAGTCTGCTGCTTCTCCTCTTCTTCATCATCATCATCATCATCATCATCATCATCATCATCTTCTTCTTCTCTTTCTTGTTCTGCAGCTGCTGCGTTGCGCCCATCTTTACCAGAGTATAGCTTGCTCAGGCAATGCGAGGTCGCTTTCTTCACGCCCTCAATCAAGCGCGTGCATTGAGAGGAAGCCTCACCATCGCCATCGCCATCGCCATCGCCACCGCCATGGCCATGGCCATCACCATCGCCAACATGATGATGATTGTCGCGAGGATCAGCATGGTGAGGGCCATGAATCCGGCCGAGGAGGGCATGGATCCACTTCACCTTCTTCATCTTCTCCGATTGGGTAAAATCCTTTTCTCACACCGTCGCTCGTGTCTGTCTCTGCTGCAATTCTTCCGAGCTTTCTTCTCCAGCTCTCCGCCTCTCTGCTTTCTGTGCCCTGCTTCTTGTATTTGTACTTTGAGAAGAAGCGCTCTGATTCTTGCGTTATATTCTCCTTTGCGTTTTTTGCGTTTTGCGTTTGCACTTTGGTTTTAGGGTTTAGGGTTTAGGGATTAGGTTGCTTAGGGTTTAGGGTTTAGGATTTAGGGTTTAGGGATTAGGTTGCTTAGGGTTTAGGGTTTAGGGTTTTTGCGTTTTGCGTTTGGACTTTGGTGTTTGGAAAAAATGACCGATCTGCGTCGCTTGAATTAAGCATCTTTTTTTCACGTTGATTCCGCTTTAAGTCGTATCGATCAGATGGCCAATCGATCGATGGATATGCATGTGTATACAGGCTCCATGCCCTGCTTCGATGCACAACAGAATACGATACGGATGCTTTGATGCAGTCCGCGGTGCACGGCAGAATAATATAATCCGGATTGCTTCGATACACAGCCTGGAATCCACGCAGCGGAGTGATTGCGTCTGATACGGAGCGTATGAAATCCGGCAGCGACCGTTTCATCGCCGTATCCGCGATCTGGTTGCCCTTGCAAAGGAGCTATTACAAATCATTCAGTTCTGTATCATAAGTCTCTGTTTTTTGGAGTTATCGTCAACATTAGAGCGGGAATTATTTGAATACAGCGAACAATGAAAATCAAAGTCTTCTGAAGCCAACAACAGGAACAAACAAAAGGCCATGGATTCGGAGTTCCCACGTGAAAAACCTGAATCCGGTGGCCATCGAAGCAACTCTCAAAGCCTACAAAGTCGAGGGAAATGTTTGCGAAGCGGATCTGGCTCTTGGTCTTATTTTAGCTGTCGGTTAGCTATAAGAAAATTCGTTTGAAGATTCCGATCTAGGCAGCTGTGTTTGACACTGACATGCGCTGTGAAACGGTCAAACGAACTAAGAAATTTAGACGAGAATCGAACTAGATCCGCCTCGAGAGTTTGACCAATGGCATACTCGATGGCCACGGACATAGTCGCAGCCCTTTGTTTAATTATCGACCGTTGCTAGTTCCTCATTAAAAAGCTCCGCCTCGTTCAGCTGCCCTCCTGTCTGAAGAGAAGCCTGAGCACGCGAAGGGGAGTCTCATGCAGCAGAAGCTGGCTACGAGAAGAAGACGAGCTTCGATCGATAACAGAGCGTTCCAAGATGATCGATGATCGATGATCGAGAGAAGGTAAGGGACAAAACCACTTCTAGCAGTATGTGCTCCCAGCAGCTGAGACTGATCCTAAACTCTCATATTTCTTCTTCTGTTTTTTTTTTAAAAACTTTGACTTGAATCTACCCTTACTACTGATGGTGGTATGATTGATTAGAGAGGATTCTGCTGTTGCCCAGACACTGATGTTGTTTTTCTGTAGAAGTGCATGTGTGTTGGTCGGGTATGCGATATGTGGGAACAAACCCTTAGGAAAGGATAGAATCTGTATATTTTTGTTGCGATCCGATAAGAATCCGATCTCATGATCCTGCACGAGGGACAACTGCATGAATCTAATTACAGGCACTCTAGAACAATTAAGCTTGCGATTAATTGCCTTAAACCCTGAACCCCGTAAAAACACTATCTAGTTGCTGGACAATGAATCGATTGCGAGATGGCGATTGCGGCAAGACGCAATCGAGGATTAAAACAGCCCTCCCTTGATCCTTGTTTCAACCCTACATTGAACATGAGAGTTTAAAACCCTGATTTCCAGAAGCCTGAGCTAGGACTTGAGAGCTAAACCCTAATCAATAAGTAAACCCTGAAACTAGCCTGGACCAGACTCGAACTTAATCGCGACTAAACACTTGACCAACGTCGAGCTGATGATGATGATGATGATGATGATGATCATGATCATGATGATGATGATGATGATGACGATGGTGATGACGATGGATGATGATGATGATGATGATGATGATGACGATGGTGATGACGATGG